>CAJUYG010000870.1:81560-120676 GCA_910591675.1 Galerucella calmariensis | reverse complement strand
AACAGAACACAGAGCCAGATGCTGCAAATGCAATACGCATATATACATATGGTTCAAAAATGAGAGAAGGCTCAGGATGTGGAGTTTACTCGAGAGCACTAAGCCTAAGGATTAAGTGGGGACTGGGAAACAATACCAGCGTGGTTCAAACAGAACTGGCTGATATCTCATTTGCCACAAAAGAAAGAAAAAATTATTGAAGAATGCAATGCAATTCTAGCTGATACATTCGAACGAGTACGACAAGAGTTTACTAATAGGATGAATTACTGTCAGGAAGTAGACGGAGCACATTTCGAACACTTGCTATAAGAGTCCATTGTTGATATTTGATTAATTAAATTTAAAAAAATTATTTCAATAATTTATCAGTCAAAATTAGTTTAAACCCAAACAAAATTAATATGGCTATGTAGCCAATGTCAATGCCTTTCAAACGAGATATCACTTGCCATAAGGTCCTATTTAAAATTATTGGCCAGAGTGGCACTGTGACGTCATCTATTACTATTACGTCACCTGTTACCATTCGTAGAGAAGTTTACAACACTTTATTTTCACCCTCCAAATTTTATGTAAGTGTAGCCGTTCAAAAGATACGAGGGGGGGGGACTTTTGAATAGCACTGTATATATATACATATAACTACAAATGGGTGTGGTAGTGTGTAGTTAGATGGCGACACTTATGCCCTAAGTGTATCGCTATGATCTTTGATCATGAGAGTCGAGTTGATTTTTGGTTCATTCAGTTCGAAAGCCTGGCTGATGAGACCTCGAAACAGCTGTCCCAGGATGCGAACTGAATGAATCAAATATCGACTCGACCACTCTTTCTGATTTTATATATATATATATATTTTAGACATTTATTTTTTTTAAAAATTCAAATCAAAATTATTGTTAGATGTATTTACCATATTAAACAACTTTTGTAATAAAATCTCAAATACTATCCTTGAAAATGGAAATAAAGATATTCCGAAAGCTTGGAAATTAGTGTAAAGTACTCTTTTTACAATTTTGCCGCTTCCCCAATATTCCTGTTCTTGTATATATATATATATATATATATATATATATATATATATATATATATATATATACATATATATATACAAACAGACAAATATTGAGGTAAGCAGCAATAATGAAGGAAAAGAGTATACTCTTTTTAGATTTCCAAGCTTTCGTAAATATTTATTTACATCTTTAGGGAACTACAAAAGTGAGAAAAGACATAATTTACAAAACAGCTCGCTACGACAGTTTTATAACTTACGCTAATCTAGAATTTATCCTTGATGTTATAATCGGGAAAAGCATTAAGCAAATTATTTCAAGAAAAAACATTCCGAATGGCTTTAAGAGCCCTAGTTATAGTCACATAACAGTCAGATTGTAAAATAATTAAAAAGTTAAAATATAAAAATTCATTTTAAAACAAAGTGAAGAATCCACACCAACACGTGGAATTCGACTAATTATCCAAATTAGGTTAAGAATAGATCTTCTTTTATACGAGATACAATTAGGCAATCCAGAGACCTGTCAAATAGAATTCAATATGGCGACACAGTGCAAACAAATGTGATTTAATACATTGTAGACCGTAGATTTTGGTATACATAAGTGTTTAAGGTGCTTTTATTTTCCTTTGGTGTCTCTATGCTAATAATATACAATAAAAAGTTCAGTTTTATGAAACTTTTAAGCTGGGTATTTCAATTTAGGACCGACTTTTGGTTGTGTACCTATATAAAAACATTATTTTTTTGTTAGTGGTTTTTAAACTATCAAGAATTAGTATTTAATATTTACGGGTAAGTACAAACTGACTAAAACATGTACAATATTATAATGAAAGTGAAACTTTTATGAAATTGCTAGCGTTAAAATTTCACTTGCTTGAATTGGAAGATATCACGTGCAGTATTTAACTTTTATGCTTACGTATTTCAGGAGCGAAACACTTACTCCAAAATGCTAACAACTTGTATTGTAGTCGGTTGTGGGAGCCGTTCAAACCGAGACCAAGTTAGCTTTTTTAAGGTCCCAGCTGTTTTGAAGAACACAATTTCGGTGCACAAGAATGAATTAAGTGAGAAGCGTAGAGAAATGTGCTTAGCAGCAATCAATAGAGATGATTTAACAGAATAAAAAATTTTGTTCATTTTGTTCAGTTTTGTTCAATAACAATATTTATGAAAACTAAGAAAAGTGATATATTCTAAATAAAAAATAATAATCAAATGAACAATATACTAAACACTGATAAAATATACTAAATTGAAGCAAAATATACTAATAAATTCGACTAAAAAGTCTTGAGCACTGTTTATGACTGAATAGAGAATACAAAACTAACCTATCTGTCTAAATTGTTTGACCTGCACGGCCATATTGGGTCACGTGATCTGGATTGCCTAATAAAAAGAAGAAGTAATGACTTTATCAAAAATAATTGAAAATATATAGTTAGAATACGGGGGAGGTACCAAAGTTTAATTAAAAAATATTGTAATTATTATTTGAATGTTTATGAAAATTATGTTTATCCAAGGTTAAAAGGAGAGAATAAAGATTACTTAAGTTTTGAATGTCTGTTTTCTTATTAATCCGGTCATCCTCTTGAAATATATAAGACATTTCTAAGAATAATCTTTTATTGTAATTATTTTCACGTGATGGGATCTTAATCCCTTCAAAATCAATTCTGTGGTCTAAAGAGGAAACATGATTAGCAAGAGATCATCTTTCAGGATGAAGTCTTGTATCACTCTTATGGAGAGATACACGACAGGACAATTTCTGAGAGGATTGGCCAATATATGTAGAGGTACAGTCTTTACAACAAAGCTTATATACTACGTTACTATTATCAGAGATAGTTGAGTTGTAGTTGAGATATCTCCCAGAGCTACTTACTTTTCTATACCAATCAATTATAATCACATTATCAGGTGACCTGGTGAAAAGAGTATCAAGAAAGGGTACGGCCATATAAGAGTTTTCCATTTCAAGAGTGAACTGGGTATAGGGATCATAACTATTAAAAATAAAAAGGAGATCATCAGTGGAATCCTTGGGACAAGCGAGAATAATATCATCAACATATTTCTTGATGGAAGGGACGTTAAAAGGAAGTACAGGAAGGACCACATCCAACAAATCATCCATAACATAGCAAGCTAATATAGGAGAAATGCTAGCTCCCATAGGTGTACCAAATATTTGTTTATAATATTTATTATTAAAAGAGAAACAAGTGGAACTGAAAAGGAATTCAATCAATTCAATGTACATATCATAGTCAATATTACACTCGACACTGATTGAAGACCAATGTTTGTGTATTGACCGTATGACTGTATCTAAATAAACATTACTAAAAAGTGAAACCACATCCAGACTGACCAAAACATAGTCATGAGGAAGAACCTTCCTGTTAAATAGTTCAAACAGGATACCTTCAAACTATTCCCTACTACAACAGCAAAGACAGTCCAGCCTGTATACGGTTAATTCTACTCGTACCTTTAAACTACAACCGACGTTAAATAACAGAATGAAAAAAATATATATATATATATTTTTAGGAAATATATATGGACTATTCCACCAAAAACCAAAATTCTGAAGAAATTCAATGATAAATCCAAAAGCTGAAAGGCTGAACGCAAAGTTCACGTTTCAACTGCTTACAGACTGGAATGTAATGGGAGCTGGCATGAAGGAACCAATATCCATAGTAATTCCAGAATCACTAGATGTTATCACAAACTCGCTTCTTGAAATGAGAAGTGATAACAAATTGGCAACAATTATAGACAACCATATCATATCCAGTTAAACTGGGATGGGTTGGAAGCGTACAAACCGGAAGGAGCGTTGGTGTGGTACACAGACTAAGTACTAAGACTGACACAGGATGGGTTGCACATCTCGGTGGATTCAAACTAAACATTAGTCGAACTGGAGACACGACGTGTCAAAACAGAAACACAGCAAAAACACTAGGAGACGATGACTGACGAAATATTCAACTTTGGCAGGGGTCGGATATCTAGTGACGGGATTTCTCACTGGTCACTACCTTAAGGAAGCACATGCTTACAATCAGCATAATATATGGGGAGGAGCCTATCGTTTGTGCATGGAAGAGGAGGAAACAACCTCTCACATCACCTTCGATTGTGAAGCATTGTTTCATTGAAGATATAGTCTCCTAGTACTAGAATTTCAAAGGGGAGATTTCTCCAAGAAGGATCTAGTGAAAAGACTGCTGAGCCTGATAAGGGCTATTGGTCCCTTCACATAAATGGCACATCCAAGATCACAAAAAGCTTAAAGGCTGAGGAACCGAGGTCTCTAAGTCTGATCGTTGTCTACCTGATTCAGATAGAAGAAATAATGAAGATAACAATGCATTATTACAATCTTTTTTTTTTTATTTACAAAAAAGTCGCATCTACCTCTGGGGTAATTAGCGACATAAATATATACGTATATAATTATACACAAAAATTTCTTATAATTTTGTAAGTATGTTGATTTCTTTGATATATTTAAAAAGATTTTCTTGATTAGATTTTTCACCAAGTATAAGTTCTAGTGTGTCGTTTATGTTATTGTCTTGTCTTGATTGTTCAAACTTTGGGCATTCGATTAGTAAATGTTTTACAGTTATCTGAATGTTGCATATTTCGCACTGAGGGGGTTCACTTTTACTAAAAATATAACTATGGGTAAGTCTAGTGTGTCCTATCCGTAGCCTAGTTAAGATAACTTGTAGTGATCTATTGTTTATTAATTGTGACCAAGGTTTCACTTCCGGTTTCACATCGCGTAGTTTAGATTGGGATATTTGCCACTCATTTTGCCACAATTGTTGCACTTTTTCTTTAAGTAGCGGTTTTATGTCGACGTTCACTACCGTTTGCACTTCACTCGCGGTTTCACTAGTTATTGCTTCTCGCGCACTACGATCGACCTCGTCATTTCCTTTTATCCCGATATGGGAAGGAATCCAAAGTATTTTCACGATGCAATTTGTTTTTTCAATGTGTGACAGTTCGGTTTTAATTTGGAGTGCTACTGGATGTGTGGGATAAAGTTGATTTATAGTGTGGATTGAGCTAAGCGAGTCTGTTATTATAAGGGATCTTGGAATATTTTTCATTTTTATATGGATGAGTGCTTGCAGAATGGCGTATAGTTCTCCAGTGTATACGCTGCTTGCTTCAGGTAGCTTAAATTGTAGTGTGCTGTTTTGTATGTTTACTGCTGCACCTACGCCGTCCGTGGTTTTTGATGCGTCTGTATATGCGAGGCAATATTCTGGATATTTGGCAAGCTGGGAAGCAAATGCTTTTCTTATCAGGGTGTGGGGTGTTTCTAATTTGTTATATATGCACAGAGAGATGTCAGTGTAGGGAATCTTGATCGACCAAGGGGGAGGGCATTTGATTTTGTTGGATGGGATGGGTAGTTTGATTTGGAGCTCAGTGAGAATTTGACTAGCTCTTACATAGAAAGGTGGATCTGCTTTCTTGTTTGTAGAATATAGGGTTTTGTGTGGATTTGTGATCACTTTATTGTATGTTGGATTTGGGTTGGTTCGGTTGATGGATAGTGCATAGGACGCAGTAAGATATTTTCTCCGGAGCTGTAGAGGGGGTTCTCCGGTTTCGCACTGTAGACTTTTTACTGGGCTTGTGCGGAATGCTCCTGTTGCTATCCTCAGTGCCGTGTTTTGTATTGTTTCGAGCTGGTTTAGAACTGTTTTTTTTAGCTGTCGCGTAGACTATAGAGCCGTAATCTATTTGTGAGCGTATAAGGGTTTTATATATATGTATTAGGCAGGTATAGTCGGATCCCCAGGTTTTGCTTGAAATTGTTTTCATAAGGTTTAGACCATTTTGGCATGATTTTTTAACATGTAATATGTGTTGTTTCCAGTTGAGTTTTCTGTCGAAAGTCATTCCGAGAAATCCGATGTTATCAACATAGTTTAGAGAAATGTTGTTAAACTTTAGTTCTGGAGAGATGGGGTTATGTTTTTTGGAAAAATGTATGCATTTGGTCTTCTCTATTGAAAATTTCAGGCCTGTGAGTTTAGACCAGTTTTGTAGTTTGTTCAGAGATTCTTGGATGTGCTTCTGAATTGAGTGGATGTTTTTACCTTTGGATATTACCAGATCATCAGCGTACAATCTACCTTTAACTAGTTTGGAGTGCTGGCTTAGAATATTGTTGATGGCAATTAGGAAAAGTGTTGAACTAATAACTGATCCTTGGGGAGTACCGTTGGCCTGTTGTTTTAGTGATGAAGTGGTGTTATTGGTTCGGACTCGGAAGAAACGATTTTCTAGAAAATTATGCGTACATTTTAGGATGTTACCTCTGATACCCCATGAATGAAGAATTTTGATGATGCCGTGACGCCATGTTGTATCGAACGCTTTTGTTATATCGATAAAAACCGCAACGCAATCTTGCTTATTTGCAAGAGATTCGTGGATCTCGGATTCCAAATCGATGAGATTATCTATTGTTGATCTATTTTGGCGGAAACCGCTTTGTTCTGCTATTAATAAGTTTCTGTCTTCTAATGTCCAAAGGAGTCTTTTATTTATTATTTTTTCCATGATTTTGCAGAGTGCGTTGGTAAGAGATATTGGTCGGTAAGAAGCTATTATTACAATCTGATTATGAATAAGAGGATTTGTTATAAAAGTTACCTATGTTTTTAGAAATAAAGTTTACTTTTGTACTGTAATTTGTTTTTTGTAATGTTTTCCGCATTTGAATGAAATTCAAGTTAACTGTAAAGCTATTTATCTTCTGTAAGTTCCTTGTGGCATCACTTATTCTTTTTTTCTTATTCTTTTGGGAATCGAACCACAATAATGTTTTTTATTTCGACGTTTCGGTAGCGTTCCAGCTACCGTTGTCAAGATTAACTAGTAATAAAATTAATAAAATAATTTTTGGTCCCTATCTGACACAACGAAAAAATATGACAACTAGACAATCAATAATATTTTGAAATTTAAGACTACAAAACTTTGTTGTCAAATTTTATTAAGGTCCATTCATAGTAGATCACACCTCTGGTAAAATATGAAATAAAATATTTTATTTTATGACATTCTAACGATGTGATAGTCTACCAGAAATGGAATACAGTGAAGTGCACGTTCCAGAAACGGTTTTTATTGGGATAGCGCTTTTTTTCGCTTATTTTGGAAATGTTAATAAAACGCGTTTGTTGTTACTTTTTTGTGTATGATTATTTTTGTTTTCAAAATATGTATGACTCAGTTTGGTGATTTTGTGTATTGAAGTATTGAAGATTAACAACTATTTCAATGATAAATCATAAGAAAACCTGGATAAAAACTTATGATGCTATCCTGATAACGCAGGTAATTGATTATTGGAAATTTCTCTTTTTAACATTGGTAACCAAATTTGACTACATTCGGCTGAAATACTAGCTACACATTTATCTGCATTTAGTTGTATTAAAGCACTTTCTTTGATTTTTCGTCTTTTATCTTTTATCTCAAAACTACCAAAAATGCACTTAAACCATTTTACTTCTTAAGTGTAATTTGATTTAACAAGTTTCACTTTTTTACCTAATTTTTTGTATATCCTTGTTGAACACCAATAATCGTAGTGATTTATGCGCATTATATGTACAATTAAAAAAACAGTTCATAGCTATGAAAGAATATAAATATTCACTGAACACAACAATAATAGATTTATAAAGAATTTATTTGATAAAGAAAAAGATGAAAAATAATTAGTTTTTCAAGTATACAAAAAAATAATTTATTAGATGGATTTTGAAAATATAAATCTCATACTTTGACTTTTCACAAGATACATATTCTTTAAAAAAGACATTTCACTTATAATGTAATACAGAAATATGTAGTCACAATAAAATTAGATTCACTCCTTAAAACACACTTCAGCCCTTAATCACTGCAATTGGCCTTAGTTTAATCGCTTTTTTAGAAATACCCGCAGCGTGGCAAGTATTCACCACATCTGTGACGTTTTTATATGATTCTGGTGCTTCTTCCATTACTAGTTTAGGTGAAGCAACACGTATAGATATTCCCGTACTCTCTAGTTTGCGTAAGACGTCGGTATATTCCAAGTTTCTTCTTGATTTTGCTCTAGACAAAGCTCTTCCCTGAAAATAAGTGAATTACGAGATCAAAAATATTTTATTATCAAGTCTCAGTTTAAACCAAGCTCAAATTTGAACCTTACTTCAAGGTGATATTCTGTAGTACAGAATAATCTGGAATCCGTTCCGAATGACTGATGTCGTTGAGTGAAAAATAATAAGAGATGCGGATCCTATGCTTTAAAATGTTCATGATCCCCCACTATTATTGTAAAACTCAGTTGCCGTAATGATGCGCCTCTAGCGCGAGAAACGGAAACTAGCCACTTTGGTCATCGCGTTGATAGGAAACAAACGGTTTGAAATTAGACCTATTTAAAATAGTCAGAAAACAATCTTCTACTGGTGGCGTCTTTTTTGTATGGATGCGGACAAAAGTAAAATATGAATTGCAGGTACTGATCTTTGAAATTCTTTATTTTTGTTTTGTAAAATTTTTATAAATTTGCACAAATTATATAGATATACAATAGTTTTATATGCATTCTATTGCAAATTTTTAATTAGTTTCAACTAAAAATAAATAACTTCCTCACTATACATTTACATTAGATAAGCTACCATGTAAAAAGAAAAATTTTGTTTAATTCAGATATACAGGGCATTCCAGAAAAGTGATATGTTTCCAATCTGACTACAGTTTTTTTGAAACATCACCGAGACATTTGAAAAAAGAACCAAAATGAAATTGAAAATATTGCAGAGAGTGTACAATGTAACATTTTCTGGCAGTGAGTAAACGAACTTTTTTAAAAATCATAATTTAGCACGGATTTCTTAGTAGCAGAAATTTTCCAAAAATGTTTATCACAAAATTTTATAATGCTTGTTGAAAGTATCACAAGCTTTTCAGGAGTTATTTAAAAGATCTTTTTAAAACCTACAAGCTGAATTTTGAAGCCTTGCATAACGTTTTTAGGATAACCATCAAAATTATTATTAAAACTTTTATAAGAGTAACAAATACCAGAACTGCTTTAGGAGTATGATAAAGCTGAACAATAAGACTAAATTTATGAATTATAAATCTGTTTGCTCTTAAAAGTTTTTAAAAAATCTTAAACAAAATGATCTCTAGGAGTATTATAAGAGTAAACTGCCTTATCACTGCAAGTTGTGAGATACTAAAATAGGAGAGAATTAAAAATGTCTTCAGCGTTTTTTGTTTATCCGTTTTTTGGTTATAGCTTGGAAAATATTAAAAATAGCGTCTTTTTGAAAAAAGATTCTAAAAGAGCAGAAAATTTCAGAAGGACAAGTCCCGACTCCCGAAACTGTAACTTTATTATTTATAATTTTAAATTGACGTTGAAAATACCGCTCCGCGCGGCCGTTTTGCAGCTACGGTGTCACCGCCAAGCCAACAGAGCATCACAAAATAATTTTTTTTAAATATTTGCTATGAATAAATTACAGTTTTATTTAGAGACTTGAAAGAATATAGTCAAGTAGACAAAAAAATTTTCACTTCATTTTTGTTAAAGTTATTCAATTGTTAATTAACTAATATTTTGTGGACTTTAGACAACTGAAAATCAGTTCTAAAAGTTTAAATAAAGTACCTAAAAATTTTTTGAATTCTGGGAGGTTTTCTTATTGACAATAAACAAAATTCCGTTAAAAAAGTTCGAAAAAGTTTTTTCATTTGTTTATTATTATTTTTTTATGTTAACAAAAAATTAAAAATCCATATTATATTATTAAAAAAAAAATTATTTTATATTTTTTATTTCAGCTGGTTTTTTATTTATTTTTTGCATCTTATTTCATTACTAAGAAATTTTTTACGTTATTTGTTTATAATTTTTGTAACGATATCCCACCGAAATATCGTTCTAGAGACGACTATGGATCGATACGAAACTGTTTTTACCAAGCCAGTGTAGATATAAAAGGACGACCGAGAATCGTAGCAGCATAGAGTAATAAATAAAAGAGAGATTTTAAAACATAATATGGAAGATACTGGCACAAAGTTTGTGCGCAGCCAGGGGAGTATGGCGCATCAATCGACTAACTGAACTAACAAACCCCACCTCATACCACATGAAAATTGTCAATATTATTTCAATTTGAGGTTAAAAATACATTTATTTATAGTAACTTTTCATATCAATATTTATTATCATCATAGGTAAGTTAAAAAATTGAAATAATGATAACAACAATGTTTTTAATTTTATCGTTTGTTTTTGCAGACAATCAAATTTTCTAAAAGTGTTAAAAAGTCGAATCGAGGACAAAGTGGTATTTACAGATAATACACCGTGGTGTTTCAGTGCTTAGAGTAATAAATAATTTATTACTCTATGTTTTAGTGTGTGCTTGAAGATGCCTCCAGGTAGCGGTAGATTAGTGTATAAGTGTGCAGCACCAAGATGTTCAAATGGGTACTACACTAAAGTGCCAGACGAAAATTATAAAAACAAGAAATTTTTTAGATTTCCTTATTCAGAACGACGACAAAAATGGTTTGTTATAATGAATCTTCCTTATTTAAAACAAAGGTGCTATTTGTGTGAAGACCACTTTCATGAAAATAGTTTTACTGATTCATCCAAATCAAGGTTATCCAAATTTGCACTTCCTTTTCAATCAGAGTCCAATCATCCTTACTTAAATTTTTCAAATGAATTGAATAGTGATTTAAACATTAAAAAAAGACCATTACATTCAAGAGATTCCTCTCCAATTCGGAAAAAACAAAAATGCACTCTATCTTCCATCAATGAAACCAGAATTAAAAATTTGTCCCCCAGAAAAAAAAATGTATACTTTTAACAAAAATCAAAAAAATTTAATATGCAAATTGAAAAAAAAGGGTAGCTTCTTCCAAACAAAAAATTAAAGTTGCATATGAACTTTCTAAAACATCTCTATTTAGAGACTTAGAAAATAATTTAGATTCTGGTATCATTTTTTGAAAGTAGTTTTAAAAATGTAAAAAGAAAAAGGCCTTCTTGGAAGCCTGCAGATAAGGTGTATGCTTTAGCTATGTATAAACGTGGTCCAAGGTGCTACAATTTCCTAAGAAGAAGTATTCCCCTACCCTCTAAAAGTACTCTACAAAAACTTTTACATAATGTGCCTTTTGATGCAGGTATCAACCCTGCAATGATGTCAAATCTATCAAACAGGGTTAAAAATTTAAACCCCCTTGACCGTTACTGTTCACTAATTTTTGATGAAATTTCACTTTCTGAACAAATGACTTTGGATACAGCTACTGACAAGGTTATTGGTTATGTTGATCTAGGTCCTCTAGGCAGACATAATCAGTATGCTAACCATGCTCTTTGTTTTATGGTAAATGGTCTGCACAAATCATGGAAGCAACCTGTGGCATACTTTTTCACTAAAGACACTGTTAAAACGGATCAATTGAAATTTTCTGATTAATTATATGATCACTACCTTAGAAACAACTGGATTAACAATTTTAGCAACAGTTTGTGACCAAGGATCAACAAACCGTTCAGCCCTTAGACAGCTTTCTGTGGGAAATAGTTCTTATTTCTTGGTAAATAATCATAAAGTTTTTACAATTTTTGATCCCCCTCATCTTTTGAAAAATACTCGAAATGCACTTTTAAATTATAATATTAGATTTCAAAAAAATAAAGTTGCCAAATTTGAACATATTAAACAATGTTTTTCAATGGATAAATTGAAAAGGTTTCAGTCATTGAGAAAATTAAGGGACTCATATTTATTATTGAAAACTGGAAACAACAGACTTAAAATGAAAGTTTCTGTTGCAGCCAAAACTTTGAGTCAAACAGTTGCTGCTACCATTGAGGAAATGCTTAGCAATGCCCAAAGGAATTTGCCATCTGATGCAATACATACAGCCGAGTTTGTACATGATATTGACAACCTATTCGACAGTTTCAATGGTTGTAAGCTTAAACAAGAACTTGGCAAACCTTACCGTACTTGCATATCTAAGAAGTCTTTTCACAAACAACTATGGAATAAACTTTTATCAAAAATTAATGGTTGGGAGTTTATTTCTGGAGAACAAATTAAATCTAAAATGCCATTTAAATTTGGGTGGATTACAACTATAAATGCTACCAAGCAGTTATGGGAAGAGTGTGAAAGGCTGGTGTTTAGGTTTTTAAGGACCAGATCTCTAAACCAAGATCCTTTAGAAAATGCCTTTGCATCCATACGCCATTTTGGTGCAGAAAACGTTAACCCTAATCCATACCAATTTATATCTGCATTTAAAACTTCAGTATTAAATAACTTGGTTAGTGCTTCAGGTAATCGTAACTGTGAGCAAGTTGAGGGTGGTCTCTTGTATAATCTACAAGACTTTTTAGAGAATGACGGTAATAATAGTTTTATTCCTCTAGATAGTTTGGATAAAAATGAGCTTAACCATTTAGAATTGCCAAACATACAGGTCAACTTAGATATAGACCAGCATGAAACAAATAGTGCAGCATATGTAGCTGGGTTTTTGGCAAAAAAAATTAAATTAAAACATGCAAAGAATGTGCTGCTAATTTAATTACCGATATTAGAGAAACTCACCACCTTTTCACCATTTTCAAGGAGCATAGTGATACCAAAGAAAGATTAACTTATGTAACTAAAAATGTTATCCTTGTTTTAACAATTATACATGATTCAATTAATTTCATTTTACCTAAGCTGGGTTATATTTCAAATATAGTACAGCAAGTTAAGCTGGTTTTATTGAAACATGTACCTTTTAATTGGTTCACTTGTGCTGAACATTTAGATGAAATTAGAAGTACTATACTCGATGTGGCAACTAAATTAATAATCAGAAAATATTATGATGATGTATACAGAAGTTTTCAAACTACTTCACAAAAAAAAGTATGAAAAAAAGAAGTTAAAAAAAATTAAGCACTTGACTTGAAAACTGGTATGTAATAATATGAAATGACATATATAGGTACTTCATATACCAGAATATTTTAGGCTGTTTTTTTATGTATTAGATGTATTTGATTTTAACTGTTTGTTATTCGTTTGTCTGTTTTTTCATTTTTATTGATTGTTTTTGTTTTATTTTGGATATTTTATTATTTTATTGTATGAAAAATGAAACTTAGCTTGTTCACTAAAGACTGAATTTGTGATTTATTTGATTATTTGTTTAAGGCTGTTTTTTATGTATTAGATGTATTTGATGTTAACTGTTTGTTATTCGTTTGTCTGTTTTTTCATTTTTATTGATTGTTTTTGTTTTATTTTGGATATTTTATTATTTTATTGTATGAAAAATGAAACCTAGCTTGTTCACTAGAGACTGAATTTGTGATTTGTTTGATTATTTGTCTAAGGCTGTTTTTTATGTATTAGATTTATTTTATTTTAACTGTTTGTTAAATTCATTATGTGTTTGTGTTTTTTTTTATTGACTATTTTTGTTTGTTTTAATATAGTAATTTCTCACTAGCAGAGGTTTTTTTATTCTCCTACTCCTACTAATACAATATTACGCGTATACTGAAAACTTCCAAATTCAAAAAGCGCGCCTCTTGTATGTTAGTCATGCCAGTCGACAAGGTCGGCGCTAGTGGTAACTTTGTGCCACAGAACGCTACATGTTCAACATCTGTCTTTTATTTATTACTCTATGCGTAGCAGTCAGTCTAGCGAGGTATTGACTCGGTGGGCTCCCTTCTCCGGTTGGCAAGGTACTGACTTGTCGACAATTCCTCTCCTCGTTCAGCAGGGTATTGACCTGTCTGAATAAACCTGTCCGCGCTGAAGTTATTGACTTCAGCGAAAATCCTGAACCGTTCACGTACGAAAGGTACTGACTTTCGTACTCCCCTGAAGTTCCTGTCCCTAAGGTACTGACTTAGGGATATCCTATCTTCGTTGAAGGTATTGACTTCAACGTGAATCCAGAAAACCGACATAAAGCGGAAGGTATTGAATTCCGCCCTTTCCCGACTTTCCCATTCCCAAGGTTTTGACCAGGTGATACTCTACTGTGTTTACTGTACGGATAGATAGACATCACAATTTCGCAAACAGAAGACATCGCCTATGACGGAACCCCGAAGACAGAAGTTTCGTTTCAAACCAATTTTGTAAATAGTTACTGTATATAGTATGTTTAAGAATAAACTTTTATTTTTACTGGAATCCTGTCTCTGACTGTACGTACCTACCCGGCAATACGTAATTACCCGTTACAATTTGTTATAAACAAATAGACTATTTTAATATTTAAAAATTTTTTTTTGCCATTCTGTTGTATTGGCCACAAAAAATTAGTTAATTAACAATTGAATAACTTTAACAAAAATGAAGTGAAACATTTTTTGTCTACTGGACTATATTCCTTCAAGTCTCTTTCGGGAGTCGGGACTTGTCCTTCTGAAATTTTCTCCTCTTTTAGAATCTTTTTTCAAAAAGACGCTATTTTTAATATTTTCCAAGTTATAACCAAAAAACGGAGACCCTCATTTTCTCTATACGTTTTTTGTTTATAACAATTACAATTTTTCTTGGCAAAAAAATTCAAAAATTCCCATCACTCAGAATTTAATTCTGAATCCAAAAAACCAAACCCCATATTTTTAAAATCATCAGAACTATTTTTCGCAGAAAACTCACTTCCCTACTAGACTATAACTAAAACCATCATATTTCGTAAATTTATCACGTGATCGTAAAAAATATAAACTAATTATAAAAGTGAAAAATAATGAAGTAGGCTTATGTCAAAATTCTCAAATTATAACACAAAGAATAGGTCCGGTCTTGTAACGTAAATTACTATTTCACAAATTTTCTTATTTTTCAATTCCTCAGGGTAGTTACGAGTGCTTCAAATTTTATCGACAATTTTTTCTTTTCCACGAAAACTTGTTTATTTGATAAAATCCCTCGTCCTGACGGACTCGTGATTTTATAAATCGGTTTGTTTTCATATTTTTGCCTCAAATAAACAAGTTTGAGTGATGAAAATAAAAAATTATGTTATAAAATTTGGAGAATGAGTTGTATTTGGGAAGATTCTTTTTTTCATCAATTGTGGAGTGGAACTTTGTATTAAATGTTCAATATTCTCTTGGGTGATGGCACTGAATCGGTTTGTGCTCATTTTTAAATAAACTTCGAAGCACTTTTAGTTTTCAAGAATGACAAATTCAGAGTAAAATTTTGACGTTTCAATGTAAACAAGGTATTATCGATGAGGAAGCAGAATTATCAGTATAATACCGAATGATTGGCTAGAATAATGTATTGCTATTGGTTAAAACCACCAAAATGTCAGATTTTGACAAGTGAAAAAAATAATCAAAGTAATGCTTTATTAACAGTATTAGATTTAACCACGCTGTTACATCGTAGATCTGTTAGTTTTTAAAAATTTTTACATGCACTAATTAACGCTTTCCCCCTTCATTTTTCATAAAAATATTTCAGAAATATGTGGTATATTAGTTTTTCAAACACAAGAGGTCTGTTAGCAGCACAAAAAATTTTACAATTAAAAATTTAACTTACAGCTCCATGGCATGTTGATCCAAATGTTTCCATCATTCCTTGTTCAGTACCAGTTAGTACATAGCTACAAGTTCCCATAGTACCTCCAATTAATACAGGCTGTCCTGTCAGTTGATAATCAACTGGTATTAATGGATGATGAGGTGGAAAAGCTCTTGTTGAACCCTAAAAAGATAAAAAATTTTAATGCATTTAAAGCACTAGTATAAATAACTTGACAATTAGGCACCCAGGTGTTGATCGAAGTTATTGATATTTTAAAACCTTTTTAGTATTAAGTTCATCGTCTCAGGATGAAGTTGTTTCAATAACATTAGTATTGAAGCATTAATGAAAGACACTATAAAAATGTTTATTGATTATGGAAACTTATTATTTTGGTAATATTATATAGTAGATAAAAATTCTTATTCGAAAAACTTAGAAACAGCTAAAGACAAGTTTGGTGTTGCATATATACACTTATGAGTTATTAAGAAAACACAAAATATACTATGAATGACTACTTACCTTCCTATGTACTAACAAAGTCTTGGGTTTTCCATCTACAATATGTTCTTCCACTTTGGCCACATTGTGGGACACGTCATATATAACATGCATATCCAAGTCATCTGGTGTCATTCCAAATTTCTTAGCAAATGCCTGAAATAAACTCAAAACTAATATACTATAACTATAATGGAATGTGATGTACCGGGTGGTCCAATAAGCCGATCTCTCGGCTATATATCAGAAACTATTCATGCTATAACTTTAGGAGAAAAAATTCCTTAGGAAAAGTGGACAAGAGAAATTGCTGGAAGTGACTTTCAAGTTTCTAGGTTAACCGCTAGGGGGCGTAACCTGTAAAGAAAAATTTTAAAACCAGTTTTTTGTGAAATATGCCCAATTTTACCCAGTGTTAAATAAGTAAACTAAATAAACAAATTTATTCAAGATATTTCCTTACAAACATGAGGTATGATATTACAGCATGACGGGTGTCCTGCGCACTTTTCCAGACGAATTAGAGATTATTTGAATGTAAACTATCCAAATGGGTGGATTGGAAGAGTAAGTATATTTTCAGGGCCAGCTAGATCTCCGGACTTAATATGTCTGGACTTTTATCTGTGGGGAAGATTGAAGGATATAGCGTACCAAACTCACCAACCACGCGAGACGACATGCAACAGCGCATTAGAAACGCTATAAATAGTATATCAATAGCTGCAATTTAAGCAACAGATATGTCAAACCGTGCTAGATTACATATTTGTGTGGAAAACGATGAAAAACAATTTGAACATTTAATTGGACATCAAGTTTTAATGACCAAGATATCTGTATCATCTTTCTTTCCCATGTTTAATTTCAAGTTATAATACAGGGTGTCAATACTATACTCACTTTATGTTTATGCGTTTTTATTTATATGTCGAGTTCGACAAAAGCTATCAACATGCGGTTGGCGCCGTTTTGTTGAGAATTTAATCCAGTTCCATTATAATTCACAATAATTAGGTGTTTCCATTTAACATTTTTTTTAAGAAAACAAATTTTAATTGACAATTAAAACTAAATTCCATTGTTTTATAGTATATGTAATTAATTCATCTACACTCTATTGACACCAATTTCGTTAAAATTGGTTGATTCAAACCAAAGTTATAGGTATTCATCCACAAACACTTTCCCCCACCCTTTATTTGGAAAAATAGAATAAAAAGTAATTAAACAAATTTGTGCGAAATTTATGCCTTTTTTAGTTTACTTATTTCTGGGTATAATTGGGAATATTTCACAAAAAACTGGTTTTTAAATTTTTCTTCACAGGTTACGCTCCCTAGCCGTTAACCTAGAAACTTGAAAGTAATTTCCAAAAATTTCTCTTGTCCACTTTTCCTGAGGAATTTTTGGAACTTTAGTTCTTTACGTCAGGTTATGTTTGAGCGACCAGGGGTCGCGACGCAAAAGATCTGACCGTTACGCGTTACGTTACGCTACGTTATGTTACGTTGCTTCGTTATGTGCCTTGCTTTCGTTCTTGTGTTCTCTCCTCAGTCTCTCTCTCGTTTACGAAGCAGCGATTCATATGCTCCGGCCGGGATTCGAACCCAGGCCACCCGCGTGGAATGCGAGCATTCTACCACTGAACCACCGATGCTATATTAAAATTCTATGCAAAGCTGGTATTCGCAGATCTGATGAACTACTTGAATTTGTTCGGATAAATTTTTACTATTATTTCCATTATTTTTTTTTCGCGATTAAGGGGTCTAGCACATTTACTTTTCGAAATACAGGGTGTTGAAATTTCGAAAACTTGAATGTTTTAATTCGATAATTTTAAAATGGATGGATAAATTGATTTGACATTTGGCAGGTTGTTTTTGAATGTAAAAGGGCATATTTTGAAAGAAATAGTAGTTTGTGCAACTAGTGTGGATATGATGGACATATCGCACGAGGACGAAGTTTGAGCACGACGCCGTAGGCGTTTAAGTGCGATATGTACAATCCACACGAGTCGAGCAGCATATTTTTTCTACGACCCACTTAAGAAAAAATCTAGAAAATAAAAATTTCTATAAACTGTTATATAACTTCAAATTAAAAATTTAACAATTCAATTTTATGTTTCCACTAACTTTTTTGTGGTAAACGTACAGTTCTTGAATGTCCAATTTGTATAATGCTACGGTTTCCTTTTTTAAATATACGATGATGTTATAAGTGGATGTTGCTAGTCGGACTCATGAAGGGTACCGTACCATTATCTATGATAATGAATATTCTGCTAAATATTTCAAACGTCTACCTGTTGTCGTTATTAATATCAAGCAGAATAATTATTAAAAAATAAAATTAACAATAAAAAAAAACATCTTCACGGGGAATCGAACCCGGGTTTACTGCGTGAGAGTCTGGTTTGCTTACTACTAGGCCACCGAGGCTTTGCAAATTGTTTATCTATAACGTCAAATGTATTACATACTTTTTGCTTAAAAGGAACTAAAGTTCCTACCGTGTGTAACGCGACACGTTCTACCTTTTTTTTTCTAAAGTTATAACACGAATAGTTTCTGATATATAGCCGAGAGATCGGCTTATTGGACCACCCGGTACAAATTTTTATTTTTTTTATTCTGTTATTTAACGACGGTCTATTTCTGCGACTGAGGCTAATCACCGACGCCGGGTGCACTCTACCCCCAACCGGAAATTTTGGCGAAACCACTAGAGTTCCAACCAGCGGTAGCGTAGCGGGAGGGCTTTAATGCGCTTGAAGCGTCTGGGATACGTGCGAAGAGGGGAAGAGTGCAGACACGTCAAGAAGCTCCGGCTCCTGGAAGATATTCCAGTTCTGGCACGAGCGGCTGACTAATGCTTGCGCAAGTACTACTTCGCAGCCCTATGATCCGGGACAGAGAATCCTGGGGAAAAGAGACGAAGAGCCTCATGGGACCGTCTGGTTCACAGATGGCTCATGCTCTGGTGACAGATCAGGGGCTGGAATTTACTCTAGGAACCCAAGGACACAAATCTGTGTACCATTGCGTGATGGTGTATCTGCATATCAGGCCAAGATATACGCTATCTTGGAATGTGCGCAGATAAACCTAGACAGAGGTTATGTGGATCGACGCATAACCATATACAACGACAGTCAGGCAGCAACTAAAGCCCTGAGTGGATATACCATCAACTCAGGACTTGCCGACGAATGTCGAGAACGACTTGCTGATCTTGCAAGTCGGAACGCAGTGCGGCTAGAATGGATTCCGGCCCACTCTTGTTTTGAAGGCATCGAAATGGCGGATGCACTGGCTGCGGAAGGGGCGGCAGCTCCTTTCTGCGGACCAGGCCCGACCCTCGGCCTAACAAAACAAACAATACGAAGGAGACGAGGAAATGGCTGAGGAACCAGCACCTCGCTCATTGGAATGCTCTGCAGGGTCCTAGACAATCCAAACTTCTACTGAAGGGATGGACTGATGGACACGCTGGGGCAGCTATTGAACTACCAAGGAGTAGGTTGAGGAAGATAGCAGGACTCCTAACAGGGCACTGCTGTGTGAGGAAGCACCTCTACAACCTAGGAGTAGAGGAAAGTTCCCAATGTAGGGGTTGCGGCATGACTGACGAAACGTCAGTCCATGTTCTCTTAGAGTGTCCACACTGGGCTGTATTACGCAGGCGAATCTTCGGAGTCCCTGTCATGGCCCCTGGAGACACAAGCAGGCATCCACTGAAAAAGGTTGTGGCCTTTATTGAAGGGCTCGGCTTCATGGAAGTCTAGGTAGCAGGAATGGCACAACGGGCCCGCCAGTGGCATCAATGCCGGAACCTTGACTTTAGTTTGTCTAGGTCAAGGAGTGGTAGCGTTCTTGAACGAGTCCGTACTCATTGGTATAATGCCTGCGAGCTGTGATATGCTAGTCCGCTGCAGGCTGTACGGGCCCTATACTATACTAACCATATTCGACACTGCTTGACTGTAATTATCGCATCAAACGCGTTCCACTACAGTGCTGGGTCGTCGCCCATATGTATAAATTAAAATGAAATATTTAAGGTCTAGGTGTGGCTGAATAGTAATAATTGTAAAAACTAGAAAAAGTTAATTATCTGATTGTGTATGTATGGATGTATATTGATGTGACATTCGCTTGGCCCTAAAAGATCTATTGTGTCTCCTTACTTCTACTTAGTTCCGAGGAAAGTCTCAGAGACTAATAACTCCTTTGGACCTATTTCCCAGACCTATTAGCAAATATGCATGCTTTATCTTATGCAGATGATACTGCACTGGTTTTTCATGTTGGTTGTAAGGTGGGATGAGGTTAGGCATTCAGTTGTGAATGGCATGAGAAAGGTGAAAAACTTAACTTTAAATGTTTCAAAAACAATTTACATCGCATTCTCTCTAAGGGTGTGTTGTAACTCAGCAGGTTAACCCACTGGTCACTGGACCAATGGTTAAACTATGTTTAACCACTATTCAGTAGTTAAGCCTTTTTGCCTTGTAACACAATATGTCAATCAAGGGTTACGTAACCAATGGATTTGTCATTTACATTTAGTAATTTAGTTTCATCGACGTATTTAAATACCTTGGTATAAAGATAAATAAATACGGAAATGGAGATTATTGAAATAAATGAAAGGATCACCAATGCATTAAAACTGTATCATTTATTATCAAGATCATTTATATGAAAAAAGGAATCAGTGTAATTACCAAAATTACAGTATATAAAACATTTTATCGGCCAATCCTCACTTTTATGGAAGTGAAAGCTGGATATTAAAGAAATCTAAAAGTCGAATCCAAGCAATGGAAATGAAATATTTGCGGAGAGTGAAGGGTATAACATGAAGAGATCGGATAAGAAACGAGGATGTGAGAAAGGAACTGGAAGTAGAACCAATACTCGAATTATTAGATAAAAAAAGCTTAAGTGGTTTGGACACTCAACAAGAATGAGCAACAGACCAGTCAGAAGAAGAAGAAATGTGAAATGGTAAGAAGCAAAAAAGATGGTAAAAAATAGAAAGAAATGGACTAATTTCATCTAGGCAGGTACTAACAAAATATTTAGATATAAATACCTACCCTTACACCTTCGGGTATAAAGAGGGTTTTTGATGATGAGAGTAAAATAATTTGGCTTCAAACTTTTTATAATAAATAAAGCTATTTCAGTTCATTTTATTAGTTTTAATCTCCTCTATATAATGGGTAAATGTCTAGAGGCTCTGGGAATAATTTTTTTCTAGTTCAAGCAACTCTCGAAAGTCGAAAGTCGCACTAACTACTACATTTATTTTTCAAATTATCAATGGAAATCAAAAATAACTGTAAAACGTCAATTGCAAACCTAAATTGTCAAATTGAAGCAGACAAACAGATAGAACGAGTAATATTGTATTGTTCAGTGTTTGATCATAGGTTAACTCTCCAAGATCTGATAGTGAACTTTTCGAAGGTTAACCAGTTGGTGAACGTCTAAATTCTCGTGTTACAACAACCTTTTGAAGTTAACCAATGGTTAACTATAACAATGGTTTAACAACACACCCTAAATGATGCAAACAGACCAATATACAATCAGATTAACATTGATTCTGATTTTAATATTAAAGAAGTTAATAGTACTAAGTATCTTGGGATATTAATTGATAAAAAATTAAAATGGAGGGCTCACATTAAATACTTGACTAGAAAAATCAGAAAATTGATTCACAAATTTTATTTAATACAGAAAATTTTGGAAAAAAACTCAATTATGATATATCAATCCATAGTTGAATCCTTAATCCGCTATGGAATAATTGTTTGGGGTGGACTATATCAAAATAACTCAGAACCTTTGAATACAATCCAAAATTATATTTTAAGAATAATTAATTTTAAAGATAGAATGTTTGCACAGCTCATCATTATAGTGAAACAATTCTTAATGTAAGGTCTATATACTTTTATACTACTTGTATGTTCTACTTCAAATTGAAAAACATTTGTAGATCATCCTTACCTGACCAGAAATAAGAAAAAGAGATGTTACAAATACATTTCTATAAATATGATAGCAATCAAATATTTTTATCTGTAATGGGACCTAAGATTTTTAATATTTTACCTAACAATTTAAAACAAATGAATAAAGTCAAAACATAACAAAAGTGTTGAAAAAATCCATTCATGTCAATCAAGATACTCTAGTTTGCTTTGAATTTTTTATATGGCATATATGTATGTATCTCAGTACATAATATGTGTACGGTGTCTCAGCACTGATAATATTATAATGTATATTTTATTATTAATTTTCTGTACATGGAACCATAGACAATGACAATATAAGAAAACATTAATTATTTGAGATGTTTTTGTACAAACAAGTGTTATCTCACTTAGGTACAAATAATGTGTAATTATTGTAAAGCTTGTAAAAAATGTTTGTGAATTATTGTAATTGTAATTGATTATTGAAATTTGAAATAAATTAATTCCCTAAATGTTTCACAATAAATTACCTATCCTGGATATTGCTTTTAAGTAACCTTAGTAAATTAAAAGACAACCCATAGTTATCAAGTTTTTTAAACAATATGTTATGGTTTACTTTATCTAATGTTTTCTGGAAGTCAGTCTAAAGGACATCTAGCTGCTGCTGTTCATTAAAAACCTGAATTCTCATGGTTCGTCAACCATAACATTTTTTATATGAATATAAAAATATATAGGTAAATGCAATATTTGTTCAAAAAGTTTGGCAGGATCACACATTATTGAAATTCTTGGATAAGTAGAGAAAAGTATGATTTCATAAAAAATATGTATTAAAGGCACTCTCATCCATTCATAACAACCCTTAACTATATATGACATCATTATCAATGAAGGAATTTGAAAAATAATAGTTTTCAACACTAACCTGTCTACTTAAGAAAGTCATTGAACTTCTATTAACCCATGCAAAATTTGCTGCTGCAGCCATACTTTTTAAATAATCTTGCCCTTCTGGACTATTAATTCTAGCACAGGCCAACTGTCTGTCATTGGTTTCTATGTTATCCCTTTTCATAGCTTTTTCCATTTGAACAAGAGCATCTGTAGCAACTTGGTGGCCGAAGCCACGACTTCCTGAATGAATCATAACACATATTTGGCCTTTTTCTTCAATTCCCATTTTACTAGCTGCCCATTTATCATAAATTTCATCCACTACTTGAATTTCAGCGTAATGGTTACCAGCACCTAATGTACCCAACTAAAAGAGATGAGATCATAATTTAATTCATTTATTACACTACCTATAAGTTAGCTATGTTGTGAACAATGACCAATAATGTACCTGGGGCAATCCTCTTTTCTTTGCTCTCATGCTAACTTTTGAGGGATCAGCATTTAACATTCTGCCGTATTCTTCACAATGTTCTTTGTCTTCTGCCCAAATATAGCCTTCACGAAGTGACCAGTCCATTCCCATTTCCAATGCTTCTTCTAGATCTTTGGCATTCATTGGTATTATTCCTAAAAGTGAATATATTAGTTGGTTTTTATCCAAATAGAGCCACCAAGGAACTAATTGGACGACCGGGGGTCGCGACGCAAAAGATCTGACCGTTACGTTACGTTATGTTACGTTGCTCCGTTTTCTTTGCGCGATTGATCTTTTTTGTTTATTTACAGCATCGGTTGTCAGGACGGTAGCTTGTGTTTACTGGTTTCTGAGTTTAACGTATACTTTGGCAAGTTTATCTGAAACCGTGAAAGGAATGCAGTCGAAAACGTTCGACATTGCCACGTTTAACTATAAAAAAAATAGAAGAACTGATTATGTAGTGATATTAATTATAAATGGGTCTTTTTATTATTAAAAATATGATTAAACGTTAATTTTATAATGTACTTGTTTCCTTGGATTTATTCTATTAACATTATTTTCCAATTCATGAATATTAAAAGAGAACACTTTTCCAAATTTGTTATGGGATTCTTAAAGCTCTGGCAACGTTGTACGAAAACCATAATGACCACACCCTCCGAATTATATAATTGGTGATTTGTATCGACCAGCTAACTTCTTATTGGCAAGCGCGTGCGTGAGATCTTCCCTCTCACTTCGTCAATTGACTGATATTGATTTATCCAGTGGTGTTCGTATTGTCAGTTACCTTTGTAATTTCAGTTTTACTTGGTAAAATAGGTACCGTATGCCATTTGTACGTTTGACAGATATACGCCATGTTTTTCCTCGCCTCTTACCGACGCCCCGTAGCTACAGATAAACTTGCCAAACTATAGATATCCTTTTTGGTATACCTCTAATTTAATACTAAACATTAAAACTAAGGAATATTACTATAAGAAATTTCGTAAATTTAAATCCGAATATTACTACCAGGAATTTTCTAGATTGCGAAGAATAATCAAAACTCAAGTACATGAAGCTTATAGCAACTATTTAAGACCTGTCGAAAATAGTATTATTTCTGATCCCAAGAAATTCTGGTCATATATAGAGAGTAAAAAAGGCACTTCTAGAATTCCCGGTCAGGTATTTTATAGTGAGAATGTTTTCGATACGCCCAACTCTATTGTTGCAGGCTTCGCCAATTATTTTCAGAGTGTTTATGTTCAAAGCCAAGGTGATATTATGAATACAGAAATAAATAATGTTCCTACTTGCCATATTTCTCAATTTTCTGAAAAAGATATTCTAAATTCTATAGCCAAACTTCCAAATAAACTCACTTCCGGAAAGGACATGTTCCCTAGTTTCATCCTGAAGGATTGTAGCCATGCCTTCGTTCAGCCACTACTTAAGATATATAATCTTATTCTTAAAAAGTCTGTATTTCCTGATACGTGGAAAATTGCTAGAGTGTGCCCTGTGCTTAAAAGTGGAGATAATGCCAATATTTCTAATTATCGGCCAATTTCAATATTGAACAATTTTGCGAAGGTATTGGAGATGTCAGTGTATAATCAAATTTATGATCAAATAAAATGCTTGATATCACCAAGTCAACACGGTTTTATGAGACAAAGATCTACTACTTCCAATCTAGTCGAGATAACTCAATATATAGCTGAAGCAATGGATAACAGAAGCCAAGTAGATGTCATATACACTGATTTCTCTAAGGCTTTTGATAAAATAGATCACTCACTACTTATAAACAAGTTGCAACTTTTTGGCTTTAGCAATTCTCTTATAAGTTTACTAAAGTCTTATCTTTTTAATAGAGTCCAGTTTGTATCTTATAATGGGTTTTCCTCTACAACCTACTCCCCAACGTCAGGTGTTCCACAAGGGTCCAACCTAGGTCCCTTATTGTTTTTGCTATTTATAAATGACCTTTCTATTACGTTACAATCTAAAAATTTATTATTTGCTGATGATTTAAAAATATTTCTAGAAATAAAATCTCAGTCTGATAGCCACTTGCTCCAATTGGAATTAGAGAAAGTTAATGAATGGTGTACAAGAAATTGCCTGTTCCTAAATTTAAGTAAATGTAAAGTATGTACCTTCAGCCGTAAATCTAATCCTGTCTTTTACAATTACCAAATCAATAATGTGGACTTAACTAGATGTACTGAGGTTAGAGATCTGGGGATAACTTTTGATAATAAATTGGATTTTATAAAACATACTAGTAATATCTGCTCCCAAGCCACTAAATCCCTTGGATTCATAATCAGGAACTGCAAATTGTTCTCTAATGAAGATGCATTGAAAACACTATTTTTCGCTCTAGTACGATCAAAACTTGAATACGCTTCTCTTGTGTGGAGTCCGTATTACCTAAATCACATTAATTTGATAGAGACCGTTCAGAGGAGATTTCTGAAATTTTTAGCTAGTAGGATTGATGTTACTTACCCCGAAAGGGGGATTGAACAATCGGTTCTGCTAGATCGTTTTGGAATTGACTACTTGCAACTCAGAAGAATAAATAATGGTATCGCTTTTCTGTTTAAGTTGATTCATAATTGTATTGACTCTCCAAATTTATTAAGTCAGCTGAATTTTCTCATTCCAAGATTGCACTCACGTCGTAATCTCACTTTTTACTGTGGCAATGCAAGAACTAACATTCTTTCTCATTCTCCATTACACATGATATGTTCAAGTTTTAATCAAATTGCAAATGACTGTGACCTTCACTTATGCACATTATTGATAAATCTAATCAGAATTTTTATTTTAATTTACAGTTAGGGTAGGTTTTTTTAAAAAAAATTAATGGTTGTATAAAATAATTACATTAGTTTTCTCTATTTTGTATTACTTTCAATAATTTGTATATTATATACTATAAATGATTGCTAATCTTATATTACTTATGTTGCTACTTTCTAATAATATTGTTCTGTAAATGGATTTTCTGTTGGACAATAAATTATTATTATTATTATTATTATTATTAACACGTCGGTAAGTGATTTACTTACCGTTCAGACGTCGAAAAGTAATAAATAATTTCAACAATTTCACCAAAATGCAAAATATATTTTAAACTGATCGAGAAGTATAAATGTCACTTTTGACATTTCGTTCATTTCGAAGAAATTTAAATTATTTTATTCGGAATTTATTTCAATACGATCGCGCAAAAAATGGTATAAGCATCTCGAACGTTGAGGGTAATTACAACGTTTGCATGTAGATTCCTCTCGTAAAATTGGACAAAATGATATGAGGATTAAGGGGTCTAGCCCATTTACTTTTCGAAATACAGGTTGTTGAAATTTTGAAAACTTGAATGTTTTAACTCAATAACTTTAAAATAGATGGATAAACTGATTTGACATTTGGAGGTTGTTTTTAAATGTAAAAGGGCATATTTTGATAGAAATAGTAGTTTGTGCAACTAGTGTGGGTATGATGGCCATATCACACGAGGACGAAGTTTGAGCACGACGCTGTAGGCGAAGTGCTCAATCGTTCAAGTGCGATATGGACAATTCACACGAGTCAAACAGCATATTTTTTCTACGACCCACTTAAGAAAAAATCTATAAACTATTTCTATAAACTGTAATATAACTTCAAATTGAAAATTCAACAATTCAATTTTATGTTTCCACTAATTTTTTTGTGGTAAACGTACTGTTCTTGAATGTCCAATTTGTATAATGCTACGGTTTCCCTTTTTAAATATACGATGCTGTTATAAGTAGATGTTGCCAGTCGGACTCCCTCATGAAGGGTACCGTACCATTATCTATAATAATGAATATTCTGGTAAATATTTAAAACGTCTATCTGTTGTCGTTATTAATATCAAGCAGAATAATTATTTGAAAATAAAATTAACATTAAAAAAAACTTCTTCACGGGGAATCGAACCCAGGTCTACCCGCGTGAGAGTCTGGTTTGCTTACTACTCGACCACCGAGAAATATGCAAATCATTTATCTATAAAGTATAATCTATAATTCTATATTCTATAATCTATATCTATAATTTTAGCTTGAAAGGAACTAAAGTTCCTACCGTGTATCCCGCGACACGTTCTACCTTTTTTTATTTTTATTATTTTTTTTATTCAACTGCAAATTTACAATCTACTACACTACACTATAGAGTAATAAGTAAATGAGATGTGGATTAGTGGCTTGAGTCAGGTACTGTCCATTAACGGTTCTCTGGATTTTTACATATCTTCGGGCCTAATTCTTTTTGGTCTTCTTTGGGCTCACTATACAGATGTTTCCCATTACTTCAGTGAACTGTTAGCTCGTGATGTTCTCAGAAAGCTAGTTTGGAAATATTTTAAAAAAATACATAATATAAATTTATTAGTAAGCATTAAAAACAGTCGCTCGAAATTGCTGTAAAAAGTGAAATTAATTATGCCTTCTATATTGGTAGAAAATTTTGTATATCTGGCAAAGCAGTGCACGTGTTCAGGAGCTTCTAAGACAATACAATCATCAAGTACATTATTCTTTATAATATAGCGGAGTAACGGGTCACTTCTCCCCCAAGGAGCTGTGAGACCTGGTCGTTGGTGGGGAGCCGAGTAGCTGTTCCTTCTCAGGAGGAATACGTGAAACCAAGGACAGCTCAACGGATTCCTGTGAAATGCAGAAATCCGATATCAGGATCTTCAGCGTGGAGAGTGGACTGTTGCCCCGACGAGTTTGCTGATAGCCGGCCGATGGCCGGAGTCAGCGGGGTCGTCGGAACAATACACTGCTTGTGGAAACCTGCCTGATATAAACCGTATCTAGTGGAAGGTGGTTGATGAGGTATATTCACCAGATGTGGGGGCTTGCCTTAAACAGCTGGCCAAAAAAAAAAGAAACCAAGCGGGCATGCACCGCAACCGGGCACAAGTCGGAGCAATGTATCCACAATGCCCAAAAATACAGAAGCATCTTCCTCACACGCGAGCAGACCTCGTGTTGAGGAAGTGAGAGAAAAACAGGAGAGGAGAAAGGCAGGGGCACCTACACCCTCAACCTCCTCAACTGGTGGAAGTCTCCGGGAGAAATCCTGGACGAAAAAGAAGACCCCCCCCTCCTTCCTGAACTGGGTAAACCCGGAGGAAGGGATGATCCACTAAGGCGTGGACTTAGTGGAGCAGGGGTAAGATGGTATCTTCGTTTCCTTGAACAGGGACTTGCACCGGAGGAAGCAAGAAGGCCACGGAGCGCAGGAAACAAGGAGAGGAGAAAAACATCCCTCCTAAAGGAGAAAAACGGAAGCAGGAGATGGCGACAGCCCTAACACCGCAAGTACAGGCGAAGAAGGAAAAGGAGGATAGAATAGCCATCCCCTCTTCAACTGGCAGCTATGCAGCTGCAGCAAAATTGATAAGAATGGCAGTTCTCCCCAAGGCGTACCCTAAGACTACCCTCAGTGCGGACGACCAAACCTTGCTGGAGAACGCAATAATAGAAGAAATGTACGCTGGATGGGAGCACAAACTCCAGTTTAGTGGCCTACATTTCAGACAAGGAGTCGTTCTAATCGACTGTGAAACACCACAGACTGCAGAATGGCTCCGGCTGATAGTACCAAAGCTAGAGAGCTGGAAGGGAGCAGAACTGACGGTGTGCCAGGGAGACGACATCCCAAAAATGCACACCGCCACGATCTTCCTCCCAAGAAGCAAAGGCGTAGAGGAAGGTAAGCTTCTTCGCTTGATTAAAGCGCAGAATGAGAGTTTGGAAACAAACCAGTGGAAGGTCCTTAACCTAAAAGAAGAGGGCAAAGGCCTAGTCTTGAGGGCAGGAATAGATAATCTATCCTGCCAAAAAATCAAGAACAACGGGTTCACCATCCATTACCGGTTTGGGAAAATACCCGTACATGGCCTCAGAAAAGAAGAGGGAAGTAACAAGGAAAAGATCTCCATTTCCTCCGAGGCTAGTGGCGACTCGAGTAGTGTAGAAAGCCTACACATCACCAAACTCCTTGGGGAAGAATCGCCGCAGACCGAGGAGGAAATGGAGATTGCGTCGGAGGAAGGGGACAGTACTCTTTCAGAAGGGGAAATCACCCTGACGAAAGAGGGAAACACCCAAGAAGACAACCAACAGGATGGTGGAAATTAACTTAGCTCAAGTTAATGCTCACCATGCCAAAGGAGCATCAGCGGTGATCACAAGATTGTTCACCAAGGAACAATGGGGGTTGTGTTTAATTCAAGAACCTTGGGTTAATAATAACCAGGTAAGAGGATTAGCATGTAAAGATGCTAAAATAGTATATCACACTGGTAGTGATACACCAAGAACATGTATTATGATAAGGAACAATATTAACTATTTTTGTCTTTCAGAATACATGACTCGAGACCTCGTTCCAGTTCGAGCATACCTCGAACACAAGAAGGAGGGCAAAGAAATAGTGATAGCATCATGCTACTTTGAGGGAGATGGGCCTGCACCACCCCCAGAGGTACAAAAGCTGGTGAAGTACTGTGAAGAGGAGATACTACCTCTACTTCTAGCATGTGATGCCAATGCACACAATACCGTTTGGGGCAGTAGCAACACCAACAAAAGAGGTGAGCAACTTTTAGAATATATCCTTAATAAAAACCTTAATATCCACAATATAGGGAATACCCCCACATTTGTAACAAGGGTTGCAAGAAATTTTAGATGTCATACTGGCAACACAGGATCTAAAACATATAGTAAAAGATTGGAGAGTATCGGGTGAACCATCACTCTCCGATCATAGTATCATAACATTCAAGTTAGAACTAGGCATACCTGAGATAAGCCTCAGGAGAATACCAAGAAAAACAGACTGGGACAACTACAACACCTGTCTGAAAAGAAATCTAGCACATATCCAGAGAAAAGGAAGGGCTAAGCACCATCTCGACCTGGAAAATGAGCTAGAGGATCTGAACAGGGCAATAATCGAGGCATTTGAATCGAGCTGCCCTCTTCAAAAACAACGAAGCAACAAAGATGCACCCTGGTGGAACAAACATCTGTCAGAACTAAGATCTCAACTAAGATCTCAACCCGGGACCTTTTTAATAAAGCATAAATCACCGGAGACTGGCAGAGATACACCGAGGTGAGAAACACCTACTACAAGGAAATTAGAAAAGCTAAAAGAAATAGCTTCAGAAAATTCTGTGAAGATATAAACACAACACCTGCTGCGGCAAGACTTTACAAAGTTATGGCGAAAAGTAGGGTCAACACAGATATGGCTTTGAGGAAGCCAGATGGTGAATGTACCGAAAATGAGGAGGAAAGAGTTCGACTCTTACTAGAAACTCATTTTCCAGGGAGTACCCCAAATAGGGGAGATAATCCTCTCTAAGGTCACAATAGGCCTTCAAGAGAAAGTATTACAATGGCCAAACACATTTGTAGTAACGATAGGTTGAAATGGGCCATGAACACCTTTTCACCTTTGGAGGCACCAGGAGCAGATGGAATTTTCCCAGCATTGCTCCAGAAAGGACAAGACGAAATTCTACCGCATCTGGTTAGAATTAGTCGAAGCAGCTTAGAACTGGGTTATATACCTGAAGCATGGAGAAGGGCAATAGTAACCTTCATTCCAAAAACTGGAAAAAGGGACAAAACAAACCCCAAATCCTTTAGACCAATTAGTCTAACATCGTTTGTACTCAAAACGATGGAAAAGGCTATTGATAACCATATTAGAACGGAAATCCTAGAGAGACTACCTCTCCACTCATGTCAGCCTGCTTACCGGGCAGGCAGATCTACGGAGACTGCACTGGTACAACTGACGGGGGATATCCGAGGTGCTCTAGACAACCAAGAAACTGTAGTATGTGCATTTTTGGACATAGAAGGAGCTTTTGACAATACTCCACATGAGGCAGTCAGAAGAGCATTGAACAGAAGAGGTGTAGACAACACAGCATCCAAATGGATGTCGGAACTGCTCACCACAAGAATAGCAGAGACGAGGACGAGCAAAGACATTGTCTCCATCTGCACTACCAGAGGATGCCCACAGGGAGGAGTAGCATCCCCATTAATGTGGAGTCTGACGGTTGACGAACTCCTGTGTGGTTTGACGGATCTCGGAATATCCTGCCAAGGATATGCCGACGACATTGTCATAACAGCCAGGGGGAAATTCGAAAACACCCTTTGCGATATTGTACAAAAGGGTCTGAACTATACAAATAGCTGGTGTAGGCAAGTGGGACTTAGCATCAACCCCACTAAAACCATCCTGATAGCCTTTACTAAGAAAAGAAAACTCAACCTCAAAACCATAAAACTTGATGGGAACGAGATTGAATGGAGACAAGAAGTCAAGTATCTAGGTTTAACTTTAGACAGTAAACTCCTGTGGAACAAACACGAAAAGGAGATTACATACAAGGCAAAAATGGCTATAATGTTGTGCAGAAATTTGGCAGGAGCAAACTGGGGCTGTAACCCAAAAATCCTAAGCTGGATGTACACTGCCATAGTGAGACCAATCATCACTTATGGAGCCATTGCCTGGTGTAGTAGAACTAGCCTATTGACGACGAGAGAAAACCTCTCCAAAATTCAAAGACTAGCCTGTATATGCATTACAGGAGCAATGAGAACATGCCCAACGGCAGCCATGGAAGTGATTCTCAACCTCACCCCTATACATATGGTGGTGGAAAGTGTTGCAGAAAGAACAAGATACAGACTAAGTAGAGAGGGAATCATTAAAAAAAAACACCTCCTCACTTCTTAGAAATCAGACAACCTGGGACATGCCACAAGACGGTATGATGAAAAAATATAACTTTTCAAAGAAATTCGTTACGGAAATGAGCAACAAGAAGGAATGGGATCCAAATACCATTACCAGACTTGGAAAGAATGCCATTCAATGGTACACAGACGGCTCAAAAGCAATAGAAGGAACTGGGATAGGAGTGTTCAGGCCAGGAACCAAACACTCTGAAAGCTTGGGAAAAACCCCAAGTATCTTTCAAGCGGAAATCCACGCCATAAGAAAGTGCGCCCAGTTCAATATTGATAAAGGATACAGAAGACAAAGGATTATCATAATGTCGGATAGTCAAGCAGCCATTAAGGCACTGAGCTCTTGTGTAATCAGTTCCAAAATGGTGTGGGAATGCCTAGACAAACTCAATGAACTAGGCGAGAACAACATAGTCACCTTACTATGGATTCCAGGACACACTGGAATAGAAGGAAATGAAATAGCAGATGAACTAGCAAAGAGGGGGACTGAAATACCTTTCTGGGGCCCGAACCCTTTTGCGGAATCAGCCCCAATGTAATATTGAAAGAAATAAGTAAAGCCGAGAAAAAAACAAAAATCTGACCATTGGAAAGATCTAGTAGGGCTTATACAATCAAAGACTCTTCTGGGTGACTACAACCTGTTGAGATCAAAAGAATGCATAAGTCAAAGTAAAAGTGCGCTAAGAGTTTTAACAGGGATCCTAACGGGACATTGTCGCCTGAATGGACACCTGAAAAAGCTCAAAATAGTGGAGGAAGAAGAATGCAGATTTTGTGGAATGGAAGAAGAAACCTCCATCCACATACTTTCCAACTGCACAGTACTCCAGAATCCTAGAGCACAGCACCTGGGAGATTACTGGATAGAAGAGGAACATTTGCCTAAGTTGAAGCCTGCAGACATCCTAAAATTCCTCCGGGAAATAGGACTAAAGGAACTACTAGTTTCTGAGACTCTCCTCAGAAACTGAGTAGAAGTAAGGGGGCACAATAGATCTTTTAGGTCTCAGTGAATGTCACCCCAAAAATCACACATACATACAACGGGTCACTTACTAAGGCGGACCACTGTAACATAAAAAAATTTAGCTCCGAGGGTGGCCTGCCTGTGATATTAGAAAACAGTTGTAATTTCTGATAATGCGGTTATCACAAGAATTCACGATTTGACGAAAATCGGGTTTACTATAAATGGGCATTATTTACAAAAAATTGTATTACAATTTTGATGCAGGTTAATTTCAATCCACTATATTAATTTGAATTACATTTGAAAAACATTATTTCACAATATTCGAATTTATAAGAAAATTTTATGCACATTAGGCGGCTTTTTTCTTCAAAGGGATTAAAAATATGGGTCATCACATTAACATTAGAAAGACTTTACCTCCTTTACCCAAGTAGGTACTTCCACATGTTAATTGTGATTTATTAGACTTTATGAAGTTTTGTTTGTGTCCATAATATTCTTAAAATTACAGAAGATGCAGAATGTTACTAAGAGCTAGTAGAAGAACACTAACTTAAAGAACGTAAATAGGCCAAGCAATAGGTAAATATTTTTGACAAGAATTCTAGTAGAAAACAGATTGTGCCATCATATGAAAGACATTACCTAGTATAATTTTGATATATTTTGGACATACAAATGTTTGTCAGTAATTTGTTATAAACATTGAAAAGAAAAACATGCTTCTAGTTTTTTTGAATATCTTTATAGCTGAGTACACATGACTAGAAAACATATCTGACGAGTAAGTAATTCTTTACTAATTTCTTTTAAAATTTTCCAACAATTATTGCTTACTTGCAGGTATGGCACTGATGATGGCCTAATAGCTAAAAGCACTTTGCAATTTTAAATAAATTTTTTACATAGAATACAAAAAAAATGTTTTCTTGACTTTCTAGTTTTTTTCCATGTAACATAAAAAGTACTGGAACAATCTCAATGGTTTGTTTAGATAAATCAAAGCTTTTGAAATTTAATATCAGTATATTTATAACGAATCCAGACACGTTGCAAATTATCGCATCAAAAATTGCAGTGACTATCACCTGGTGTCTGCTTTTTACACAAGAAAGTGCATATGAAGAACTTCTTTTGTACAAACCTTCTATCTCTTAAAATTGAAAAATGGCAAAAAATGACATATTCAAATAAACAAACCCCAAGAATTTGCCAAAATGGCATCACTGAAGAAGTGAGCATTCATGTCAGCAGCTTTGGCAAGCTATAAAGGTCATTTGAAATGATTTTAAATAACACAGAACTTTAAACTATGTGTTCCAAGTTAATAATGATTTAAAAAAATTCTTGTGGATTAGGTTTTTTAGATGTCACTTAGTGATGTTATTGTATTAAACAAAATTCCCTATTAACAATCAAACAGAGGACACCATTCCTAAGTCCAATCCACTATATGGAACAACAAGATTATGTGAAAATTTGATAGAAATCACTCACTGGACTTTTCTCTGAAAATTCTGAAACTAGGCCACTTTAAGACAATAATCATTTTATAGGGACGATTTTACAATAATTTTCTACCAGAAAAAAAAAACAAAAATACTATTTGATAGGTTGAAGTATGTAGTTTTCAACAATATATACATCTGTTATATTAAAAACATTTAAATACATTTTTTTAAATTTTTTTCTCAAGAGCAACAAATTCCTTACTTTTGTCCATCAGTCCGACATTAGTTCTTTACTTATGGCCACTAATTTTCAAGATAAATGCATATTTGTTTATTAAATTGGATGGTGTTATGTTATAGGTAGGTACCTTACAAAAGCAATAAAAAAGGTAGGGTAAAAAAATGTAATCTAAATTAAGAAGTTTAATGTAATTTAACAATTGAAATTTGTTAATTTTCATAGACATTAACACTCCCTGAAATTTTATAAAAAATTTTCTACTTTGTTCTACGAGATCATGCTTGGGTTACAGTCCTAAAATATCAGATCTAGGAACTGTGAAAAGGTCATTTTTAATGTTCTTACTCAAACATGTTTTCTTCCTTATTTATGCTTTTCAAACACTGTATTTCTATTTCATTCACAATACATTGACGTACAGTTGTAACAAATTTATTTACAATTGATATTTTACCATGGGCACCAAATTTAACTGATATAAAATCGCCCTACCTTACTTAGTAACTGTATAACACACTCACCTACACAAATATAACTTTTGGCCATAAGTAAAATTTTATATTTCACTTTTGGCCACCATATGGCCATAACTCAAGAATCCTTAATTTTTTGTTTCTGCTAATGGCCACTTTGATATTTATTTTAGGGAATTAAAAAAAAATTATTTGGATAAAAATATCTTGGGTTTTGATATCTATACTTTACCTCTGGAACTACAAATATTCAGAAAAAAACCTTGGTGAAACTCAAATTTGTCAGGATGTTTACTGATAAGTTCTTAGCAATAACAATAGGCAAATGCCTGTACTCATTGCACACTTTAACTGTTTATTTCACTGCTCACACCAACCTTTGTTTTTTAACTGTAAACCTACCCAAATATATTGGGACATGCATATTTACCTCCACTAACCGATAATTTTGCTTACATTGTTGCAAAACGCTTAATTTTAGTTCTTAAAGAAACAAGTGGCCATAAGTAGGGTAGTGGCCATAAGTAGTGCCATGACCCTAGGTAGGTGCCTCAGGTTTTTCAAATGAGAATTCTCAAAATAAGCTAGAACTATTGAATTGAATTGAATTGCATACCTACTCATTCACTATAAGACTAAATCAAGAAATATTTATCAACTTGCCTTTAGATCCTACACCAACAGGAATGTGATCAAACAGACTTTGAGCTAATTGTTCCTTAATGGGATAAACATCTTGTTCAAATAAGTTTGTTCTTAGCAATCTTACTCCACAGTTAATATCAAAGCCAACCCCGCCTGGAGAAACAATAGAATCAGAGTTTTCCATATCAAAAGCTGCCATATTTCCAATAGCAAAACCATACCCAGAATGTACATCAGGTAAGCCTACTGACTTTCCTAAAACATATTGTTGTTATTACTTTCCTACTATACACTATACTATTTGTTTATTTGTTAGTGAAAATACACAAATTTTGAAACACAAAATTGAATTGAAATATTAATACTACAAAAAGGTATCACCGCTTATAAAATTATATGGATATACCATATCTGAAATGGAATATGATGGGTACAGGACTTATTTACAAATCGAGACATACCTACTATTCCAGGTAGGGCAGCTACATTTGCAATTTGCTTTACTCCTGGTAAAAATCCTCCTACCATTCCAGGTCTACAGGCATTTCTCAATTCATCAAACATTAATTTTTCCAAAGTCTGATTTACATAGAAAATACCTTCAACATTCATGTTAGGTTGAAATCCTTTTTTTATTCTCCAGGAATAAGGGGTTATTCTTTCTAAATATTCAAGTTCTTGTTGATATTGTCGTACCACCATTTTGACAAAAATAAATAAGTTTCAAGTTTCACAATAGTCACTATTTTGCACTTTGTATTTTTTGTTACTGAAGACAACCTCTTCTTCTTTTTATTACTGCATACCGCATCCAATCCAACAATCCACAGAAATCATAGCATACTTACAGATTGGATGAGTATTCTGTCCGTGGAGGCTAGTCTCTAGTCTCAATGATTCTGAAGAAGGGTTTAGAAGATTTACCCACGATTTACCAATTTACCATAGAAAAATATTTCTCTATGAGATTTACTTTACTTTCTAATTTTAAACAAAAACAAAAATGCCAATGGTCATTCCAACTTTCAATAATAATAAATTGTTTAGCTATTATTAAAATTAATACAATTTTATTCTTAGGGGCTCAATTTGGCACCAGCCTATGGTAAAAACAGCTGGCCAATTGTATCGACCTCTTCTTACTTAATCCTAAACTGGCGCAAAATGCAAATTCGGTGAATAAACTTTATATACTTGCCGTAATAGCGAAATTAAAGTTGTCGGCTCTTTGTTCGACTGTAATTCGATACGATACCGTCATAGTCCGCAATATATATATATATATAACTTAGAGGGATATACGATTAGATAGCTGCATTAAAAATATTACTTCTACTAAACCCCGTAATTACATAACATCACCGAATAATAGTTGATTATTCAGTGATAACACCTAGATCCCTAAATTATAGGTACTTTGCCTAAGAAAATAGAAAATCTCTAAAACAAACATTTCAAGGAATGGGAAATATATAGTACCTACTCTGATATAAAATACGATCCATTTAAAATTACTGATAAAATATTGTACTTTAGTTTTGACACACCATTGAATAACTTCAAAACCATTGAACTTCTTATGATTTTGACAGAAAATTGTAGGTATATAACTTTTTAAAACCCTGTATAACAAATTACAACCTTATATGTTGTGATGAGGTATTGAAGTGGATTTTAGTTTTATAATAAAATATAGGATGTTCCATTAAAAAAACCATAAATTTGGCATCAAGTTGAACAACACCCTTTAGCCCTTAAAGCTACCTAAACTTTTCAGAAAACATTTGTTTTGTATCTTTTATTATTACAGACCTACTGAGCTTTATCGCTCTTTATTATAAGCAAATAAACTCTATAAGGTACAATATCTAATATATGAGAACACAAAACAAAAATTCAAAGTACCAGTTGTATTAATTTATTTATCATTAATAAAATCATGAAACATCATGAGCTTTATGTTTTATGCAGTTAAATTTAAATTAATTATAAGCAGCAATTTCAGAGAATCTCTGATACCTAGGTATTCATTTATTTATCGAATCACAGGTTATGTTGTTTGAAGATACATTTGTTAATGCTGAACACTTTTTAATTTTTCTTGTCTCAAGTGTTTAATTCGTGAAGTATAAACATCAAATCCTAAAGAAATAACATTATCAAATAATATCCTATACTGGTAAGGTAATAAATAAAAATTGATAAACTGAGCCGGGGGCCAAATCATCCAATCAGCAGCATACAATTTGACAGCTTTTTCTTTAGTTTCTTCTAAAAATTCACTTTTGCTCTTTCCTTCTAAATAACCCATTGTAAGGAAAAATGTTGCAATGCAGAGAGGAGATGCGATACATTGGTCCATAACCACTTTTTTTATAACTACTTGTAACTTGTGACCAGGAAGAAATTTATCTAAATATTTGTACCAATAATGACATACCAATCCTATTGGAAGACCTGACATTGCCAAGTTTCTGGTTCTAAGAAAGTTGATTTCATCTAAATCTTCAGTTAATATTTCATAATTCTGTTCTAATATATCTCCCACAGCTGATAACGAGATGGAGAGACCTATGTTAGTCATTAAGAGGTACTTATTACTAAAAGCTTTACTTAACAGATTACCAATTTTGTGTTTATTTACTCCCATCCCCATCTTGAATCGACAAAAATTATGACATGCTTATGTAAACTTTGGTTCAAATTGAATGTACAGCTTGTGATCTGTGTAACATATTGAATAATGCATAATTGACAAATGTCATGGTATTACGAGAGATAATGTTTAACATTACACCATAGATAAAAGATAATAGCTAAAAGGACGAACTAAAAACTAAACATTACGCAGCGCTAAAGCTAGGTTAGGTGCGCATAATTGATCTTCTTT
>CAJUYG010000870.1:48115-66560 GCA_910591675.1 Galerucella calmariensis | reverse complement strand
CCCTGTATTTTCTCATAGTTTTGTTCTATAATGACTGATGGTATTACAAAAGGGTAACCATAGTTGGCTACGTAACTGACATTTCAAAATGAAACAATTATTAATTTGTTATTAGATGAGTGTAGAATGTAGAATGAAAAAGTGTATTTTGATTCAAAAACAAATATTAACTCTATCACGGCAAAAGTTCGCGCAGAAATTGAAAATTTAAATGGTCATAATAACACAATAGCTGACGCATTTGAAAATTTTAAACGGAGATATTGCGTGTGCATTGATAACAATGGAGAGCCTCTATTGTTATTTTTAATGTAGTATTGTATCTTGAGTCATTCATTTTGTTGAATTTCTAAATATATATAGGTTGTTTTTGAACTACTTATACAGGGTGTACCAACCTTACGACAAACTTCGGTATATGGGTTATTTTAAGTGATATCAGAAAATGTTATTAACAAAAATAGAAGATGTGTTAAAGGTCCATATTTTGAAATTATACCGAACTATACAGAGTGCTGCATAACTCCGTTACAAACCAAACATATACTTTTTTAAATGGAAACCCCTATATATATTACACCGATTTCGGATTGGCTACATTTTTTTAAAGCTTTTGATATAAGGTTTTGCCACGTTATACAGAGTCCTTCCAAAGATATGGACACGTTTATGTGAAAATCGTAGGTAAATCAACGCTCTGTAGCTTGTTGTACGTTGAAGAAAAAAAAATGCATTTTGCCAAACAGAGTTTTGTAATATGATGCAATATCTCCGTATCCTATTTAATTTCAATTATATTCTTTCTTGTATACAGGGTGAACGGAAACTCGAACCTGTCATTTTCTTTCTTCTTTCAAATGGAACACCCTGTATTTTATGGCAAAAATAGAATATTCGATTATGTTACTTCAATTCTTGTCAAGCATTTCCTATACCCAAAGTTTATAAAAACACAGTTATTTTGTAATATTTATTGTAAAATGTAATTACTGACCTATCATGTGAAAGCATTAAACGTTGTATGTAACAAAAAAATCCTAATTAATAATTAATTTCAATGAACAATTTATTCTAAACAAAACTAGCCACTTAAAGTATAATCCCAACCGTAATATTAAACTAAAGGTTCAAAATGTTCACCGTTAACATCAATGCAATGCTGCAGAATAGTTCAAATGATTGACTAACATTTCTCAGCATATCAACGTTATCAGATCGAAATGCCGCACTAATTATCTCTTTCATGTCATCTCTAATAGCCGGGGGATTTTATAAACTTATTCCTTACAAGACCCGAAAAAAATAAATATACTTTTGTTAAATCGGGTGACCGAGCTGGCCAATCAGTTGGGCCCCCTCTTACAGCATTGCATTGATGTTAACACTATAAACCTTATTCAGTATAATATTACGGTTAGGATTATACTTTTGATAGCTAGTTTTATTTAGAATGAATTATTCATTAAAATTTATCATTAATCAGGATTTTTTGTTACTTACAACGTTTATTGCTTTCACATAATAGGTCAATAATAGTTTACAATAAATATTACAAAATAACTCTGTTTTTATAAACTTTGTGTATAGGGAATGTTTGACAAAAATTACATAATCGAAGACTCTATTTTTGCTATAAAATGCAGGGTGTTCCATTTGAAAGAAGAAAGAAAATGACAGGTTCGAGTTTCCGTTCACTCTGTAAGTAAATAAGAAAGAATAAAATTGAAATTTAATAGGATACGGAGATATTGCATCATGTTACGAAACTCTGTTTGGCAAAATACATTTTTTTTCTTCAACGTACAACAAGCTACAGACCGTTGATTTACCTACGATTTTCACATAAACGTGTCCACATCTTTTGAAGGACTCTGTATAACGTGGCAAAACCTTATATGAAAAGCTTCAAAAAAATGTAATCAATCCGAATTCGGTATAATATACAGGGGTTCCCATTTGAAATATCATATGTTTGGTTTGTAACGGAGTTATACAGCACTCTGTATAGTTCGGTATAATTTCAAAATATGGACCTTCAACACATCTACTATTTTTGTTGATAATATTTTTTGATATCTCTTAAAATAACCCATATATCGAAGTTTGTCGTAAGATTGGTACACCCTGTATGTGAATTTATTTCTTATCTTATAGTAGGACCATACGTTATTAAAGAACAAAAGTAATGCTACACAATGTTATATATTTGTAAACAGAGAATGCAAGGCTACTCAACACTAAAAAAATACAGGGTGTCCCAGTTGAAATATTGAAGATGCATTTTATTGGGCACTTCCTGTATACAAAATTCAGTCTGTTACATTTTTGGTCGGTATACCCAGGTGAAATATTACAACTTTTATTTGAAACTTTTGTTTGTATTTCCGTAATTAATGAAAAAGGGTGGGGGTCAAAATATAATGAGAAACCCTGTACATAATTGTATTAACAGATATGCACTCAAAAAAGTACAATACACACACACTACCTATTTACTATACACTACCTATATACTATATCTGTCAGCTATATGTATTTAAAAGAAGATGGGACATGATCTCTGATAATTTTACCAAACTATTCACGCCTAGCGACATCATTATTCAAAATGTGGTTGGTCAATAAACTAATAAACTGGGAAAGCTTTAGATTACAGCTTGAAGAAAATATCAGTTCCTTTAAGAAGCGAAGAATAATTAAATTAGGAATTAAAACGCTATCATGGAGGCTGAGTGGGATAATACTCCTAATATTACTCCTAGAATAAAAGATAACAATTAAACCAAAGGAATTAGAACATTTCTCTATGAAGCAACTATATAGACAAAGAAAAAATTGGCATCATACTCATACATCATACTTAATACAGTAGGACACAAACACCTCAAAGTTTGAAAACGTTCAAGCGCATTCCTTTGTTGCTGTGAGAAATTCAGTGAGTAAACATCTACGTACAGTCTAGGAAAAATGATTAATAAAATTTAGAGGCCAAATTTCAAATAGTTATAGATATATTTTTCGGCTTTCGATTTTGTGGTTGATGATTGAATAACCAACTTAGGATCTAATAGTGACAATGAGTGCGAGACTGATGAAGTTACCTCGGATTCAGAATCAGATATTTCAATAAAGATAGTTTTTATTAAATATTTATTGCACAAAGTTGCGCTTTCACAATTTATAAATGAAAAAAGTATTTCTACCTGTATGTTACTATAACATTTTTATTTTATTTTCATATAACTAACGAATGATTTAAATATGCAATAAAAATAGATAAATTATGCTTTCATACATGCAAATAAAATCAAGGATTTTATTGAAAGTTTTTAATTATATGTTGATAGCTCTTTTTTTATTCCACGTAATACCTACCAACATCCGGTCAGACCAGTAAAATTGATTGTAATTTCTTGGTAAAATGCAGGCTTGCAATTGAAAAATATTGCAAAGTGAAGTTACTTCAGTTTAATTTTTTTTTATTAACAATGGGAATGCACCTAATCTAAAAGATCAATCAGCATTTTTGCTTTAACCTAAGTTCCTAAAAAGTTTGTAATCTAGATGTCACCTGTGGTCCATCCTAGTTTTTAACGTAAGTTCACTTCTTTGTTGTGGCTACACAGCACAGCACTGACTCTGCTTTACACTCAACACTTACACAAGCTCAAACGGCTTAGTTCTTTTGAGCCTTCGCATCTGTGGTTGATTGTCTAGAAGTTGGAGCACTTCAAGGTTGGGATGTTTATGGAGCCTCTCTTCATGTCTCCCGGCGACTTTCTTGATTTCATCCGGGATAGATTCGACTTGGAGGTCTCTATGAAGATCGTTGTTCCCCGAATATACCAAGGAGCATCTACAATATTCCTTAATATTCGGTTTTGGAACGTTTCTAGGCAACTATAATTGGTTTTTTTGGTACAACCCCATAGTTGCAGGCCATAAGTCCACACCGGTTTCAGAACCTGTTTACCTGTTTGTAAATTCATAATTTGTTCTGAGTGGAAAGCTGCGAGTGCCTACCTATCAACCAATACATATTTTTATATTTTATCTTCAACTGTTCCGTTTTTTTCTTAACATGTTCCTTCCACTTCAGTTTGATGTCCAGATTTAAACCGAGATATTTAGCTGTTTTCTTATTAGGAACAATACTGTTATTTAGGTTGATTGGAAGGTAAGTTATTCTTTTGTTGGTAAAGTTTATATGATTTGTCTTCATTAAATTTTATACGCCATTTTTTAGACCAGTGTTCTATATCATTGACTGCATTTTGTAGATTGGCCGTTGTTTCTTATAGAAGTTTAAAATGACAATGATATTTTGCAAGCTCTAGTTATAATAAATAATCATTGAACTTCTTTAACATAATCTAAAGTTACCAACTTCCTAATATTTGTGCCTCCGATTGTACCTTTAAACAAGCATAGGCACAGCGTAGAAGGTTATTCTTTTCGTTCGTATGCAGTGGTAATCTCACACTTTTAGGTGAATTTTCCAAAATGTAATGCCACTCAGCAGTTAAAAAGAAAAATCCTCACAGATTAAACAGTGAGCACTCTCGAATGATAGTACTACTAGGTCAATTACTTGGCGCTGACGATACAGCTATAACGGATGATGATAAAGATCACAAAGGCGCACCAGCTCAGTTGGAATTTCTGACAATAAAATTAATGATGATTGTACCAAGCAATGGCGTATAAAATTGAATAAGGCTAGATACGTTAATGTCAATATCACAAACAAAAGAGGTCAATTTTGAGAAGTCGAGAACTGATTAGTTAAGGAACACCAACTAATCTGCTTCTGTGAGAACTCACAGGGTGTAGTTTAGGTCTAACTATATAATCAAAGAGTTTAGCAAGTTATTAGGTCTGTTCTCACAAGCATCACAGACAGTCTTTGACAATCCGGATTCGGCGCAAAGACCCTAAATCGTTCTCCCGAGAACACTTTAGCGTCTTTGCGCCGAATCCTGATTGTCAAAGACTGTCTGTGATGCTTGTGAGAACAGACCTATAGAGTCCATCCAGACTCCAGACCAAGAACGTGGTCCAATCAGTAGATGATAAAAAAAAGCGACAAGAGAGCTGCTGACATAACATAAGTGTCATGTACCTGTTGTCTGTGGTTGAGACAGTAGTGACAGGTGACAGCTGACAATTATAATTTTTTCTGTAGTTCTGACTTCTGTTACCGGTACCACAGAATACACTGGTGTATTCTTTGCCGTTACCGGTTTCCAGTCTTCCAGATAAAAATAAAACGGAACATATGGGGAAAATATAAAAAAATCGAAAATCTAATAATTGGTATATTTATGTATATTTAGTCATTATTTACTTTGAAGTAAGACTAGATAGGTAGATATAACAATATTTTTTACAGTTATTTGTTTTGAAAGCAATTTGTGAATAATTTTTTAAGATCTCATAAAATACTATATTAAAGTATAAGTGGATATTAGGGTCTTTAAAACACGCGCGATTTTTGGAAATAGAGCAAGTGTTTTAAAGACCAGTTATCCACGAATACTTTACGATATTTTTTTTTATTGGTGCACTTTGAAATTATAAATACCGGTCTATAACTACTACAACAACAAGAAATGGAAATCATAGATGGAAACGTCAACTAAATGTCAAATGGTTGAATTCGTGACGTATATGATGTACACCTTGCGTTGTCATGGAAATGAGAAAAACATAAACTAATTTGTATTTTGATGGAAGTTCAACCTTATTGAGTTCTGTGAATGTCAATAGTATTAATTTAAATACAATTTCCTAAAATTTGAAAAATGGAAATATTAATATTTCAAACAATACCAACGGCACTTTCCATTTTAATTTATAAATTTGACATTGTTAAATATCGTTCGAATAAAAGTTTTACAAACTACTCCTGTCAGATCAATAATAAAAAAATTGACATTTAGACATGATTTAGACCATAGATTTAGACTTCGTTTCTCGAGTTGTTGATGTTGCCACGGTAACTTTAAAACACGCGCGTGCTAAAAAGTTCGATTTAAACACGCTGAGGCGTGCTTTAAATAGGTAAAATGGTTCACCAATAAAAAAAAATTTGCATTAGCATTAGTAAAATAATTTTTGGCATACAAAAGCAATTAATAGATGATATTTAAATCTACCGCCGTAGTTTTTACGAGTTACGCTAGCTTCTAGCGTCAAATGTAGTCACGTTGTATGAATTAGAATCATAGATTGAAAAATTAGTATAGAGCGCTATTCGAAGCCATAGGTGGTGCATTGTTGGCGCATTTTAATGTCAACATTGGCGCATGAGAGTTTGCAATACCTGGCAACGTGACATTGCATTGGAGGTAAAGCTACGCTAAAGAGCACATAACATAAAAAGGAATAAGAACAACCCAATATCCAATTTAGAAAAATGTATTGGCTACTTGTCAAACTAAAACAAAGTACTTACCCAGTCATGTACAAACAAATTTTCAAGCATACTGTAGTACTAGCGAAGGCAACTTAGACATTATCCATCGATATCAAAACAAAGTAACTAATATTAAGGTGAATTATTTATGCTCCTTGGTATTGCAGAAACCGTAACCTTCACAGAGACTTGGTTTGTGTCAATGAGAGATTAGCAAATTTAACAAATCTTAACATCGATTTTTTCATCACGATAACGTCGGGTCCATCCAGCTAAAGAGCTTCTGTAATGTATCACAGAGAGTAGTGGAGTCAGTTAGTGTAGTAACAAGTTTTTAGATAAAGTTGAGGATCGTTAGTGAGTGAGTCCTTTATCACTCATTAATTACCTCACGCCTTCACTGGTGTATTCTAAGAAAAGTGCTAACTGCAACTACAGTATTTTATATTATATTTCCTTATCTATGAGCACTTGTTTCAGTAATTAACAATCTCTTTAGATTCTTTTTATTTCTCATACAGTTAAGACCACAATTTAATAATATCATTTGTAGAATATAATAATTTGTAAGAATAAATCTTTTTAAAAACGACTTCGGCATTCTCGATAAGTTATTTCATTGATCTAACTGAACAGATTGTAGCTATAAAATAAGGCGCGAGTCAGACTCGCGCACAAAGCAGGGTTCAGTTATCTTTTGTACTTTCTATTCATAGATTCGCATAGTATATAAAAAATTAAAAAACAAAAACAAAAAAAAAACATCAACGGCTATTCGAACTTGCGATCTACCCGTTGACGTATCAATATCAAACAGAGAGGAGCAAATAAATATTTAAAAGTCACGTTTTTAGTATTTGTTGTTATAGCGGTAATAAAATTACATCATCTGTGAAAATTTCACCTGTTTAACTATAACGGTTCATGAGATACAGCCTGGTGGCAGATGGATGGACAGTGAAGTCTCAGCAATAGGGTTCGTTTTTTACCCTATGCGGAATCCTAAAAACACCATTAGCAGCGTGTGCAGGAGTGATAAAAATTACGTCGTGAATTTTTTCTAGGGAGCATACAATTGAAATATGTTTTCATTCCACAAAAAATTTATACTTGTGGATTTAATGGCGAATTAATCTTAAACTTTGAAGTTCTCATTTTACTTTACAATACAAATATCTTTGTTGTTACTCATCATTCTTAATTGTTAAATATCTATTTATACAATAAGTTACTGATATAATATAGGAGTCTTATCGAATTAATAAATTCCAAGAGTTTATCCATATCTCAAATGTGGTTATAATCAAAACAAAAGGGTTCAATAAAACCATCATCATGCTATAAAAGATATAAATATAGTAGGCTTAACATAAAGATCTAATTATATTAACCTTCGACTGATTAACACTTGTTTTTTTAGTTTTGTTATTGTGAACTTATGCATGCAATTTCACAATAATGTTCCGCACAGACACATAGTGTTCCTGAATTCATGCGACAAAATTCAGGAGGTAATTACCCTTATGAAATTATGATGGATCTTTACTATGATAAAATGTCCTCAGTCCACGCCCTTGCGAGAAGTCACCCATAAAAGGTCTTGAGTGAATTTGAAACCTGAAATTATTTAATATCAAACCTTTTTTTGAGTTTGAGTTTTGTGAAGTGAAAAAATTATTTAAATACCCTTTTTTCTCTTTTTGCCTAGTCAAAGTACACAAGATATTCGTAAAATGCCGCAAAAAAACAAAAACCTTGAAAATTCAAAATTGAGTATTTAATAGGTTGTGATTAACATGAGGAAAACTTGACGGTGATAGGCATGAAATTTTCCGGAAAATCGTTACCGTGGCAACATCAACAACTCGAGAAACGAAGTCTAAATCTATGGTCTGAATCATGTCTAAATGTCAATTTATTTATTATTGATCTGACAGGAGTAGTTTGTAACGTCAAAACTTTTATTCGAACATTATTTTTCAATGTCAAATTTATAAATTAAAATGGAAAGTGCCGTTGGTATTGTTTGAAATATTAATATTTAGATTTTTCAAATCTTAGGAAATGGTATTTAAATTAATACTATCGACATTCACAGAACTCAATAAGGTTGAACTTCCATCAAAATACAAATTAGTTTATGTTTTTCTCATTTCCATGACAACGCAAGGTATACATCATATCTTAGACAAGGAAAGAGAGTGGACGCGTAACCAGAATCATAAAACTGTTACCGCCTGCCACATCGCGGATGGGGTCAGCGGCTTAACATAATGTTTGTAATACATTTTTTCCAATGTAATAATACCAATTTGTTTTGAGAATGAATGAATGCTTGTTAAAGGCACATACCTAATGGGTTGGTATCAAAGGAGGGAAATCAATAAATTAATCTATTATAGAAATGAGCACCTAGATTTAATCTTGAGAAATTTAAAAATTGGTTACCCACGCCACTGCTATAATGGTCGTTTTGAACATAGAATATACGTTATATATACAAATCTTTAATGAACATTACTAAAACTCGTCATCCAAATACTAGTATTAGTTGAATTAAAGACTGAATAATTACATACTTAAAAATCATTTGTCAGAGATAACTCTTTCGTCATTTAAAAGAAACAAAACTACATAGTCCATTGTACATACAATTATTTGTTTGCCTGTGAAATGAAATTCCAATCTCCTTTTTCTCGCTTCGACTTCGGCATCCGTTAGCACAACAATTCACCATTATTCAGTTCAAAAATCAATCACAATCTCAATAACTTTCACTTGAAAATTCACGAAAGAAACACAGGCCGTTTTCGCTTTGTCTGCCACATATAAAATGGCGCCCAGCAAAAGTGTGTGACAGATCGCAAGTGTCAAATAAGGCGAAGTGCGGTATCCATATGCTTTCCTAATCTAAGCATCATATACATCACGAATTCAACCATTTGACATTTAGTTCTTATTTCCATCTATGATTTCCATTTCTTGTTGTTGTAGTAGTTATAGACCAGTATTTATAATTTCAAAGTGCACCAATAAAAAAATAGCGTAAAGTATTCGTGGATAACTGGTCTTTAAAACACTTGCCGTCGTGCTTGAAAAATCGCACGTGTTTTAAAGACCTTAATATCCACTCACACTTTAATATACTAATCTACAAAATTTGAGCATTTTTTTGTAACTGCATTAGTTTATACGAAAATTTCCTAGTAGTATTTTTGAACATAAATTATCATGTTTTTAATTTAACGTTAGTAAATGAACAATGACATTTAGAAAAAAAATTCTTGAATGAAATGTGCTTTAAAATGGGCTATCTACAAATCCATTGAAAAAATTTTTTCTACTGCAATATCATCGATTTTCCACGTAAACCTCTATAGTCGACTGAAAAACGGAGAAAAAGTCGCTTCCTTCTCGATTTTTTTTAGGTACAACCACACGTGGTCTTCACAAAATGATAGAGTAGGTCCCTGGCCATCTGAAATCGGAGCTACAACATTTTTTAATAGGGCCAACACTTTTTATTGCGATATTTGTCAAAAATCTGTTAAAATTATGTTTCATTTCCTTTTCACACATACCTCGCGATATCTCCGGAACCAAGCAAGATATTTTCAACTTTTTTTTTAATCGACAGAAAAAACATAAGCAAAGATTACTGCGTTAGTTTCATTAGTATATAAAACCTAGTTTTTTTGTAATATTAGAGAAAACTGTAATCCCTACTTTTTTGCTGCACTATTTTCAGTGATCAAGAAACTTTTTTATTTTCCAAAATTTCACTAAACTATATGCGTACCAAATAAAGCTAAAGCTTCAAGGAAGTTTTTGAAACAAGAATCACCATTCTAAGTATCATCGTTTTTGAGCAATAAATACGCAAACTTGAAAGTTTCTGCAGCCGCGTTTAAATATTGTGCTTTCTAACGATCAGACATCTCTCTGCTTCCCGCATACGCATAATGCGACCTGTCTATTCCTGAAAAATTTGGCCGATAACTTGATTCAGTTGCTAACAGTCTTTGTTTTAACTGCGATTAGGTAGATATTATTTTGGATGTGTGAGTGCCTATTGAGATTTTTTGTGTAAGCGATGAAGTGTTTATTGTGTGGTCAGACTTTGCAAGAAAAACTTGTGACGCAAAATCCGAGATTGAAAGGATTGAATACAATTATATGTGCTGCAGAAAAAAGGAAAGACACTTGTGCTCAAAAGATTTGCATCAAAAGGAAGACATTCTAGCAGGGAAGGTTAAAGTAAAATTTCATAAAACTTGCAGATAAACATTTATTAGTCCACAAAATATTGGATATGTTTCTCAAAGCAGTGAAACCGAAAACGCTTCATCGTCTCGGACAAGATATCCTAAGGACGGATTTAATATTCGGCAAAAAATGTTTCTAATATGTAACAGATCTGGAAAGAAAGGCCAACAGCGCTTAACATATGTGCAGACAGATTATACAAAAATATTGATGATATTAAAGACCTAGAAAATCTTACCTTTTTATCACAAGATAAAGCATTGGAAGTTAGTACAAAATATATACTTTATTTGCTTCTAAACAACATATGAAAAGGTAATAAGTACTTTCCTAAGTCGCCCATGCTTATATAATAAAAAATTACCTACAATTCTGCTATAATATGAATCTATTATTATTTTAGGTGTCTGTATCAATTAAACATTTGGTACAATAGCCAGTACTTGAAACGATTCCCAAACTTTTCATAAATGCCAATTAAAACTATCATGATTAAATTCTTTATTAAATAATAAACTACGTATTGAGAGTGAAAAACAGTAAATATATGTGAAATGAAAGAATAAAATACAATGTAAAATAAATGTTTGAAATTATCACTTCCTGCCAAAATACACATAATCGTAGTCAACGTCTTACACTACTGTATATTATCCTATTACAACCTTATATCATTGCAATAGCAAAGTCAAACAATCAGAATTCAAATTGGAAGTAAAATACAGGTTTTTTTTTCTTATTTTTTGGGAATCAAATCGCAATACTATGTTTTTTTATTTTTATTACGACGTTTCGGTCGCGTTCCAGCTACCGTTGTCAAGATGAATTGAAAAGCCTGGATAAAAACTTATGATGCTATCCTTATAACGCAGGTAATTGATTATTGGAAATTTCTTTTTCTAACATTGGTAACAAAATTTGACTACATTCGGCTGAAATACTAGCTATACATTTATCCGCATTTAGTTGTATTAATGCACTTTCTTTGATTTTTCGTCTTTCATTATTGGACTCTTTCAATATTATTTTTGTCGAGTCCCATTGAATTTGATGCCCCTCTTCCCAAGCATGTTTGCAAATACCTGACTTAAAGAGCTCCCTATCTTTGATATACTTTTTGTGTTCATTTATTCGGACTTCCAATGGTATGGATGTTTCACCTAAATAAAATTTGTCGCAATCACAGAATATCTGATATAATAATATGGAGTTTTTTGAAGATGTTTGTTCATTCTTTGGTTTCGTTTTTGTTAGTATAGATCTCAACGTATTGTTAGATTTAAAGTAGTTCGAATATTGAATTGATTACCAATATAAAAACATGATATTGTGGTTTGATTTCCAAAAAATAAGAAAAAGTTATGCCACAAGAAACATACAGAAGATAAAATACAGGGTGTATCAATTAAAAAATGTAACTTTTATCTAACACTGCCTTCTGAAACACGTTGTACAATTGCTATTTTAAAATATGTGCCTTTGGACTGGCTACAATCAGTCAAAATTGTATCTGAATATCTTTGAAGATATACAAGATATTGGACTAATGAATCACCCTGTAGACGGTAATCATTTGAATCAGAATTTATGATTTTATTAAATTATTAGATTTCAATTAAAATTTCAAATACACAAATAAAGTACAATAATTAAATATCGATTATAGCTTTTTATCGTTAAATGCAACAAGGTTTCAATGGGCTTGTTCAAGAAAAATTTTTTCAGTTAATAATAGAAACTAAAACTCATTTTAAACAGATTCCCAAAATTTTAGATTTTTCCGCAAACGTTTAAACCCCCAAATAAATTCAAGAAATTGGATTGAACGAAAACGGGGCGTGGTTACCTGTGACGTCACACTGCATATGCTATACCTAACGTTTGAAACGCCGCGAGTCGAGAGCTGTGAATTGTGTATATTGTATCGTTTTGTGTAAGAAAAAAAATCGCTGTACTGTTGACTCTACTTACTGTTTCGTTATTTTATTGTGAAGGGAGTGAGAAAAAAGTGGTAAATGAATACTATTTGATTCCCGACTGTCCTAACACATCCAAGAATGCACCAGACAAAATATATATATATATATACATTAAAACAGTGAGCAGTGGAACAGTTAAACTAAAACCTTAAGTAGTACCGAGATTGTTTGACTGTCTAAAAAATAGAGTAACAATGCATAGTTCAAACTGCCGGTCACAGTTTTTACAAGTTAAGCTCAGAAAATAGAGCCTCTGATGATGATAAAGTAGAGGAAGAAAATCAAATGGATATCAAACGAATGGAACCTTTAACTCAGGAAATATTGGTTCAGGCTTGCATTAAGGCTTATGTACGTTCCAAAGCGGGGGCGAGGGGTTTTATATATGGAAAATGGCTAAAAAGAGAAAATGCACTAGCAATGAGATCGTTCCAAAGAAATCGTGAATGGAAAAAGACGGAAAACCTATGAGCGAAGAGTTTTCAATATCCACTAGCGGTCCTTCCTCTACATTTAGCTCGTCAGAATTAAGTATGTCAGATCCGAATAGCTCATTTTATCTAAACACTGATAGATCAGACGAAATAGAATATTTTATCAGATAGAAAAAAATCCAAAGCTTTATTTGGGAGTTCCGAGTCATTCATTATTTGTTTTGAGCTTGTTAACAAAAAAAATGTGAGCTGGACAAGCTTGATATCTTTTTAACATTCAAAATGATCGAATTGAATTTACCTTATAGGATATTAGGAGACGATTTTGGTGTGACACTTTCCAGAGTATAGTAGCATTATACAAAAAACTATAACGTTATTAGCCAGTTACATTTACCCATTTGTGCAAGGTAACAAAAGACTTCCTACTCCCTCCAGACGCAGATATGAAAATCTACAATGTATTATAAATTGTTTTGAAATTTCGATTCAGAAACCAATTCTTTGTTTCTATTAATGTAGTCCCTCACCATAAAGATATCGACTTCAGGTGAATTTGCAGAATCTGCTTCAATAAATCCAGTATCTACTGAGTACATTTTTAATAGCAAAAATCACTAACACTTTTAAAACTTAAAGATATTGCAGCTGTAACCAACTTTCGTTAAACGCAGCGGTGTACAGAGCACAATATGCAATGTGACGTCACAGTCGGTTCTGTCGCTTTTTAAGGGAGCTCCATTTTCAACCTCTAATATCTAAGTAGTGGGGAACGTTCAAGAGCTGAAAATTTCACTAGTTATTTTGATGATTCAGTTTTACAAAATAACGTCAAAAAACCGAGAAAATATTTCATTGATAACAAGCCCATTACTCAAGCAGAAATATATTTTTAGAAAATGAAAACAATTTGACCTCTTTCACTTTAGCTAAATAACAATTGTATCATTTTTGTATGACGCAAAGGCGATGTTTTTGTAACTAGTTAACGAGAATACGAGTACAATAATTATCCTTTAATTACGAAATATATGTCGTTATTCATAAAAGATCTTTCATCATTGTTTGATTCTTGGAAAAGTACTAAAATTACTCCGTTTGAGATTATACTATCTTGTTATGATGGAAAATATTTTTGATAGCCATAGTTCTTGTTTTATCACAGTTTGATTTATATCTGGCACGATAGTATTTTTTGTATTCTTGACATTAATTAACAATTTTTTTTTCAGTTTAGCAGCACTAGGTACTTAAATTTTTTCTTTAAATTGTATAGGGAATTGCTTATATTTCGAGTTAATTGTAGTTACATACAATACAAACATGAAAATTTGAAAACTAAATAATTACTCATATCGACTGAGGATAATAGAACCTACTGAAATTTTTGAAAATTCATATCTTTCAAACCGTTAAATATTAAATCTTTAAATTTTAGGGTATAAAACTATAAATAAGTATCTAGGTGAGATGCATGCTTATACCATTTTTTGCGCAATCGTATTGAAATAAGCTTCGAATAAAATAATTTAAATTTATTCGGAATGAACGAAATGTCAAAAGTGACATTTATACTTCTCGATCAGTTTAAAATATAATTAGCATTTTGGTGAAATTGTTTTCATGCTATTTATTAGGTACTTTTTATATTTTTGTGTTCCATTCTGTTTTTTAGAAAAATATGAATCTTCTTATTTTTTTTTGTTTCTTTTGTGTAATGAATGAAGTAATATATTATTTAGGACCACTTAAATGTATGTAGGGCTAAGACGTCGGTAAGTAATTTACTTACCGACGTGTTAGACTCGTGCAATAATATATTATTTTTGCGGTATGTAGGAGTAATAATCTAATTTTTTTTCACTTAATAGTTCATAGTAATTAACAGAAACATATTATATTGGTTATTCAATTGAATACTTGAATACTTTACTTCGGAATGCTGCTAGAGCACATTTGCCTCTTGAAATGATACTGTACTTCAGCAGGATATAATAAATTTACTACCCAATCCTATCGTTGATAGACGTGGAATGTACGAGTTTCCAGTTTCTTTAAAAAACTTCAACATTCATCATTAACTCTGACACATTTAGAAGTGTTTTGTATCAAGTTTTATTAGTTTCTGTTCCTTTGTTCCATGATTGTTTATAATAGTTAAAAATGTTCTGTATTTTGTTCAACAAAATGAATACAAAAAAACACATGCAGAGAGCTTGGATTGAATTTTAATACAATAGCCCCAGAGTAAAAGTATGTTACTTACCACAAAAATATAAACTTTCATCACAATTGCCCCAGTCCCTGGGGTAAATGTGATAGACTGACATGATTTTAAAAAACATCCCGCAACACTTACAACATTAAACTTTATTTGAATTTTTTGCACACAATGAATACAAAACCCCTTCAAAAGTATAAGATTTTTTTGTAAAATTTTTGAAATTGTTCTTTGCACGTTTATGTTGAATGAAAGTTGAACTATTCAAAAAGTAGATCACATTTACCCCATTTCACCTTATACATTATATTCAGTTCACATATACCTAACTTTTTGGGAAATGAACACATTTTACGGTAAAAGTGTACATTTCCCAAGAGTGTATATTAACTGTAACAGATATACATTTAAATCCATTCTGCAAATTTGGGCTCAGTTTTTGTTTATTGAGCATGACCTTCCTTTCCTCTTCTTGGTTGGCCAGTCTTACTAAGCATGTTCTTTTTCCTAACTTTCTACCGCTCTCTCCGTTTTTAATTCTTTTTCTAGGAAGTTTTCCATTCATTTCATAGTTCCTCTAGGTTATTTGTCTATATTCCTACTCCCCGAACCACTATATTGTTTTTCCTTTTTTGCTTTCCATTCGTTCCAATCTGTGGTCCATATGTGTTATTTTTTTCTTCATTTTTTCGTTTTCTCCCTCTAGCTCTTTCGTTTCTTCTCTGTAATTATTTTGTTCTTTACGTATTTACTCAATCTCCATGCTCATTTTCTCCATTTTGTCTTCTATTTTTTCCATCATACCTATTAATAATTTTTTTTATATCACTTCCTATTTTTGTCGGTTATTTCCCTATTTTCTAACCTCTTTTGAAATGTTCATCTTTTTGCCATATTATTATCACTCATTTCTTTCTCTTTTGAATTTCCTCGCCTCAATATTAGAAATTTTTACGCCCGACCCTGTCTTAGGTATATCGTTCGACATTCCAGTAATTCGATTTTATCAATGAACTTGTTCTTATCGCTATCACACCGCGCAAATAGTTCTAAATCCAGTCCACCCGTCGGACCTTGAACTTTTATCAGTGATGTTCAGTTTGATTAATAATTTATTATTCTTTATGCTAGATTATAATTAAATTTATCACACACTATTCGAAGCTATTTTTTGGCGTACCACTGTTTTAAAATTATTAAAATGTTTCAAAATACATTGCATTATTTTGAACCAAAGAATAAGGAGCGATTTAAAGCTGTCAGTTGTTATTGTCTTTTGTTCATATTGTTTTTCTTATTTATTTGAACTGTTTTTACCGTGGGATAAAATTATACACTCACTATGGCTAATTACTATTGATTTATTGAAGAAACACACACTATAATAAACTTAATTTATATACACACTACTTAATGTCTACTAATTTATTTACACTCGGTATAACAATTGTCCTAATTTATCTTCAACACTATTTATGTTCACTATCTGTTCACTCACTGTATACTGTTTACCGGTTCACTGTATATTGAACAACTCCTCCACCCACTCAAAAACCCGCGTATATATAGTACTTCGCGACTCCAGAATCTTCTTGAATATACCACCTCTGCGTATACTTTATAATTCGAGAACATTCGCGATAAACCATTGTATGGCCTGGTACACTTCGAGAACAGTCTGAATATTACCTGCGAAAGAACCTTTCTAGAAAGGTCGCATTCATAGTTTGCGATAGGACTGGCTTCTGAATCAGTGAGTTCGTAAAAATATGTATATCGCAGGCCCCCATAATCTATGATCGCAAGGAGACAGACAACCAAAAACAACATAGAAGTAAAATTGCATATCCTTTTTTTTAAATGTTTCAAATGACTATTGACGATTTGCTATCAGTGGATGAAGAGACTGCGGAAAAATTGAAAGGTATCTTTTCATTCCTTTAGAAATATCTCAAAATTTTCAGTATTTTTGTACACTCATTATCAATAAGTATATCTTCAGTCTTACCAAAATATTTTTTGACTACTTATTTTTTATGTACAAAATTCGGCCTTGTTGGTACCGCTTTCATTTTCGTATTATTTATTATTTCAGATCTCACACAACTGATAAATGGAGCAAATAATAATTATTTGTAACAAAAACCTTTCATAATAACGCGCCTTGCTCAATAACAAATGATATTTGATTTTCTTGACGACATATGTTTTAAAAATATTTCGTTTTCGCCATGTCTATGACGTAAAATTGGATATGTTTTTAAAACATTATTGATGTCTATGACGTAAAATTGGATATGTTTTAAAAACATTATTGAATACGGTTCAACGTCAAAAATAGCTCTAATCTTATTTGGTTACTGCCGAATTTTCAGTGGACTCTTTTCATCGTTATATTGAAACTTCATCCACCGTTTCACCGATTATTTTACTCGCAATTCCCGTATAACACGAAGTTTATTACGGAGCAAAAGTTAACACAACTTACCAGTGCCGTATCCCTATGTATGTATGTATGTGTGATTTTTGGGGTGACATTCACTGAGACCTAAAAGGTCTATTGTGCCCCCTTACTTCTACTCAGTTTCTGAGGAGAGTCTCAGAAACTAGTAGTTCCTTTAGTCCTATTTCCCGGAGGAATTTTAGGATGTCTGCAGGCTTCAACTTAGGCAAATGTTCCTCTTCTATCCAGTAATCTCCCAGGTGCTGTGCTCTAGGATTCTGGAGTACTGTGCAGTTGGAAAGTATGTGGATGGAGGTTTCTTCTTCCATTCCACAAAATCTGCATTCTTCTTCCTCCACTATTTTGAGCTTTTTCAGGTGCCCATTCAGGCGACAATGTCCCGTTAGGATCCCTGTCAAAACTCTTAGCGCAGTTTTACTTTGACTTATGCATTCTTTTGATCTCAACAGGTTGTAGTCACCCAGAAGAGTCTTTGATTGTATAAGCTCTACTAGATCTTTCCAATGGTCAGATCTTCTCTTTTTCTCGGCTTTACTAATTTCTTCCAATATTACATTGGAGCTGATTCCGCAAAAGGGTTCGGGCCCCCAGAAAGGTATTTCAGTCCCCCTCTTTTCTAGTTCATCTGCTATTTCATTTCCTTCTATTCCAGTGTGTCCTGGA
>CAJUYG010000870.1:0-10333 GCA_910591675.1 Galerucella calmariensis | reverse complement strand
ATGGTATAACATGTTCTGCAAGGATGTTGCGTATGTACCAGTCAGCATTCATCCTCCAATTCTCTTCAATGAGCTCCGTGCGACTCTCCAAAGAAATGCCAGCCCATAGCATAATGGAACCACCGCCACCAAAGCTAAGATTATGTGCAAGATTACATTCTGCGAAACGTTCTCCTGGCCTCCTGTACACTCGACTACGTCCATCAGGCTTCCATAATTGTATTCTTGTTTTGTCTGTAAAAAGAACTTTTCCCCATTGATGTTCATTCCAGTAAGCATGTGCTCTTGCAAATTGTAACCGTCCGATTTTATGGCGTGGAAGAAGCCGAGGAACTCTTACAGGACATCTTGGCTTTAAATCTCCTTATTATTGTTTTGGTAGAAACATTGACTTGCCTTGCATTTAGTAATTGATTTTTTAGATGCGGAGCAGTAAGTGTACGATTTCGCAAATATTGAATTCTTAAATATTGCTCATCCCTTGGCGTTGTACATCTTCTACGTCCTTGACCAGGCCGCCTTTTTTGTATCCTCCAGTCTCATTGTAACGTTTTAGTACGCGAGAAACAGTCGATTGATGAACATTCAATCTCTGTGCAATGTCTTCTTGTCTGTACCCCTCATTGATTAAACAAACAATTTTAACCGAGACTAACTCATTTAAACGAGGCATTTTACTAACTGAAATTACTTATTGAAGAAATAATGCACTGAAAATGTCATTCTGACAACGATAAATAAAAGGAAACCACTGTTTTAGTCGTTAAGGCACACTATGCTACATTTATAGTTTCCCGCTAATTTAATCACAGTATACCTAACAAACAGTAGTGCATCTTAGACACGCGGCAAAAGTCGCGCCGATTTAACTGCGCATACTTGACGCCATGTTCTGAGGATAAAATATTCAGACCAATCGAGAAGAAGGAGTGTAGTGCATTCTCCTGTCACTGTCTGGTTTGAATCCAACCAATGGAATATGTACATTCGAGCTATTTGACAGTTCTGACTTCTGACATTACTCAGCACGATGAACGAAGGAAGAAGAAAACGTCACGAACGGATGTTAATTGCATTATTTCTCATTCTATGTGTGAACAGGTGTTTTGTAAATTGTTTTTTGAGTGAGATTAGTGAGAACATTTAAAAAGTAAAGCCTTATTTCACTGAATATAGATATTTGTGACTTTTTTAATAATCTTTTGCAATGGCAGGACATGTATGTGCAGTGAAAGGCTGTTTTAATAGTAGAGCGAAGACAAACGATAGCTTCTTTTCATTTCCTAAGGATTCACAAAGGTATGTTTCTCTTTGGTGAAAAATTTTGGAACCAGATGTAAGGGTAATAAATATTATTATTGACAAGCTGTTTCATTTACTTCCATACCAAACCCCATTGTTTGAATATCTACGAGAGAGGAACACACAAAAGTCATATGATGCAGAGTGTTTAAAAAAACATAGTCTATAAAATCTTTTTTTTATAAGTATAGACATAAATAAAGTCATAATATATCAACATTTAACAAACGGAATCATTTGTTGGATTGTTACAATAAAGAAATTTTTAAGTACGAGTCTGTCGTTCCCATAACTCTGGCATCTGTCCTGACATTTATCCAGAAAACATGGCCGACAGTTACTTTTAAACTTCAAAGGTACCGCCCTGGAGATGCACTACTGTTTGTTAGGTATACTGTGATTTAATGTTATCGCTTATTCAGTTATAAAAGATATGTCTATACATTACTCTATCTGTAATAAATTGCAAAATACGTAGAACACTCCAATGTAACAGACTTGGGAACCGAAATCACAAAAGTGCTTAAGGAAAAAGAAATAAAGACCTAAAATAAAATATTCAATAATTTTGTCCGTGAGTGTAAAAACAAAACCGATTTTGGTTTCGGCACAAGACAGTTGGCAAACATCACGTGGCTTATTCTTATGTGAAACGGAGTCTAGTCGAATCCGATCAGATAAAAATAGCACATCATATTTTATTTTGTCTCATACTTTTAGTTTGTAATAAACATTTCATTCCGAAAGTAATCTTTTATTCAAAAATAAGTATGTGGAGTCCTAGGACAAAAAAGTGCATTTATCATTGGATACTAAGCGAATTGTGAAAAATGTGTTTAAATTGATGCACCAATTTGTGATTATATTTATATTCCTCCCCAAGAGGTCCTCAGAAGGATCCGAATTAGCAATCCGACCCTGAGGACTGAAGGGTGGGTGATTCGGGCCTCTCGATGGGATGCTGCCTCTCTGAGGCAGAACATCGTATTGGGACTCGATCCTCGATCGGTGGTGACACTTGAAGTAGCGAAGGGGGAAATCCGGTATGGGCTCGGGAAGGTAAGAATTATCTTCCCGGGAACTACCGAGACTACCCCGGAGTAAAGAATGTAATGGGTAAGGAGGTACCTCTATAGATTTTCTATGTCTGTCGTAGGGGCCTTGAAATTTACCCAGATTAACCTGCAGCATTGTCGTGCCGCTGCGGGAGTATTCGCGCAGAGGATGGCAAAGCTGCAGACAGGCATATGCCTTATACAAGAACCTTGGGTGTATAAAGGTCATGTGCGGGGCTTAGGTACACCAGGGCGTAGTCTATTCTATGCAGTGGGTGAACCTAATCCTAGAGTTTGCATTTCTACGCACTCCAGTGTAAATGCATTACTGATAAGGGAACTTTGTTTCAGGGACATGGTAGCGGTGAAGGTGGACTTCCTGGGCGAGAATAGTATGAGGCATAGTTTGGTCAAGTCCTGGATGTGACGCTTGCGTCAAGTACCGTTGTAAGTATGGTAAGGGACTGGCATGTTAATGATGATCCGTCATTGTCGGATCACAGTTACATTTGTTTCAGTTACAGGGTTGATGTTGAAAAACAATCAGGTAAGTATAGGGACCCCAAGTCTACCAATTGGGAACGGTATAAACTGGATCTCGCAAGGAGGCTTGACGGTTTCCCTAGGAATTTTAACAACAATGATGAGATCGATTGGGCCGTAGCGGAGCTGGGCTCGATTATCGTCTCGTCTTATGAAGAAAACTGCGCCGAAAAAACGAGGAAGGAAGGTAAGGGCCAAAAATGGTGGAACAAGTCTCTGGACTCGCTACGGCAACATACCCGGCGCCTATTTAATAGGGCTAGGAAGACAAAGTCGGATCTGGATTGGGAGCATTACCGCCAGAAACGGAATGAGTACAAGAGTGCGGTCAGGTTGGCTCGAAGAGATGCATGGCGGGCTTTCTGTGAGGATATCGTCTCGGTACCTCAAATGTCAAGGCTGCGCCGGATCTTAACGAAATCACCGGACAGCGCTCTAGGCTGCATGGAAGTCGCACCGGGTGTTTTCACCGAAACCCCGGGGGATACCTTGCAGCATCTACTAGAGACACACTTCCCCGGTTGTGAGGGAATCGAGCGGGAGTGTCCTGACATGGGTTATGTAGGTATACAGCGACCATGTAAAGAGGACTATCTTCTAGCAAAAGAAATAGTCACATACGAGCGGAGTACTTGGGCGATACGGTCATTCAGACCATACAAGTCTCCGGGGAAAGACCAAATCTTCCCGGCTTTGCTTCAACAAGGCTGGGAGGCCGTTGGCACAATTCTGGTGCATATCTTTCGGGCCTGTTTGGCACGTAGGTATGTCCCTGAACAGTGGAGGCAGGTGAAAGTAGTCTTCATACCCAAGCCGGGTCGTACCACATATACGGTGGCTAAATCCTTTAGACCCATTAGCCTAACATCCTTTGTGCTGAAAACACTGGAGAGGGTGGCTGATCGGTACATAAAGGAAAAGGTTGGGCTTAGATATCCTTTGCACAACAACCAACATGCTTTTAGGTGTGGCAAGTCAACTGAAAGTGCCTTACACCAACTGGTAACTCACCACTCACCCCTGTAGGATCCATGTGTAGGGCTGCGGCAAATCATGGAATAGAGCCAATGATCACTCACTGGCTTGGGGCCATGTTGTGCAACCGTACAGTAGAGGCCACATGGAAAGACCATGTGGCAAAAGTAATCGTCGCTAGGGGATGTCCGCAAGGGGGAGTTCTTTCGCCCACATTGTGGAACCTAGTCATTGACGAGCTAATAACCCTTTTAAACGGTGAGGGCTTTCTAACGATTGGGTATGCCGATGATATCGTTGTCCTTGTTGTTGGAAGGCACATTACCGTTCTCAGGGACCTCATGCAAAGGGCTCTGAATAGGGTACATGGGTGGTGTAACGAACACGGACTTGCAGTTAATCCTGCCAAGGCTGAGATAGTTGCTTTCACCAAAAAGAGAGGTATAAGACCTGATGGTCTAAATCTTGATGGAGTACCACTGCCGGTGGTTGAACAGGTGAAGTATCTAGGAGTGATCCTTGATAAATCACTGACATGGAAGGCTCATCTTGATAGTCGCCTAAGCAAGGTGACCAACACGTATTGGGCCTGTAGGAGAGCCATTGGTCCGAGGTGGGGACTGACCCCCAAAACGATCATATGGTTCTATAGAGTTATTATGCTGCCTATGCTCACATATGCGGCTCTGGTCTGGTGGCCGAGGGTAACCTTGGTCACGGCTAGATCGCAACTGGCACGCCTTCAAAGGGTGGTCAGTTTGGGTGCAACTGGCTGCATGAAGACTACACCAACTGCTGCGATGGAAGTGATCCTTGGTCTTCGGCCTCTTCACCATGTGATCGAGGCTGAGGCGGGGAGTGCTTTCCTGCGCATGAAGCGCCTGGGATACGTGCGAAGAGGGGAAGAGTGCAGACACGTCAAGAGGCTCCGGCTCCTGGAAGATATTCCAGTTCTGGCTCGAGCGTCTGACGAATGCTTGCGCAAGTACTACTTCGCAACCCCATACAGGGCTATGATCCGGAACAGAGAATCCTGGGATAAAGAGACGAATACACAGCCTCGTGGGACTGTCTGGTTCACAGATGGCTCATGCTCTGGTGACAGAGCAGGGGCTGGAATTTACTCTAGGAACCCAAGGACACAAATCTGTATACCATTGGGTGATGGTGTATCTGCATATCAGGCCGAGATATACGCTATCTTGGAATGTGCGCAGATAAACCTAGACAGAGGTTATGTGGATCGACGCATAACCATATACACCGACAGTCAGGCAGCAATTAAAGCCCTGAGTGGATATACCATCAACTCGGGACTTGCTGACGAATGTCGAGAACGACTTGCTGATCTTGCAAGTCAGAACGCAGTGCGGCTAGAATGGATTCCGGCCCACTCTGGTTTTGAAGGCAACGAAATGGCGGATGCACTGGCTGCGGAAGGGGCGGCAGCTCCTTTCTGCGGCCCGGGCCCGACCCTCGGCCTAACAAAACAAACGATACGCAAGGAGACGAGGAAGTGGCTGAGGAACCAACACCTCGCTCATTGGAATGCCCTGCAGGGTCCTAGACAATCCAAACTCCTACTGAAGGGATGGACTGATGGACACGCTGGGGCAGCTATTGAACTACCAAGGAGTAGGCTAAGGAAGATAGCAGGACTCCTAACAGGGCACTGTTGTATGAGGAAGCACCTCTACAATCTAGGAGTAGAGGAAAGTTCCCTATGTAGGGGTTGCGGCATGACTGATGAAACGTCAGTTCATGTTCTCTTAGAGTGTCCACACTGGGCTGTATTACGCAGGCGAATCTTCGGAGTCACTGTCATGGCTCCTGGGGACACAAGCAGGCATCCACTGAAAAAGGTTGTGGCCTTTATTGAAGGGCTCGGCTTCATGGATGACTAGGTAGCAGGAATGGCACAATGGGCCCGCCAGTGGCCTCAGTGCCGGAACCGTGACTTTAGTTTGGCTAGGTCAAGGCTCGCCTGCACATTCTGTAGTAGTAGTAGTAGTATATTGAAGTAAAAATATTAATATAAAAAACGACAATTCGCTATTTTATCTCAAAACCGATCAAAAATTAGTGACGTCAAACTTTTGTATATCGTTCAAACTTTTATTGCATTTGATGGTTTTGCATCGTTTATATCAGGGATCCCCAAACTATTTTGGACAAGTGACCCCTTTTCCAAAATCAACTGTTACCTAAGACCCCCATGGCCAAATTACCTACTTTTAAGATAAACCCCCTTCTTCTGTATGTTCCTTGTGGTATATTATTCAATAAACCCCCTTATTCAAAATGGTCCACTAACTTAAAACAGCTGCTACAGAGTGTTATTTTTCATTCTGACTCAGGTCAATAAAAGAAGACAGAGTGATAATTAGCAATGTTTTAAGTTAGCAGACTCTTTAGTTTTTTCCCATTGATACAAAATACCTAGGTACTAAGGTACCAATTGGAAAACTTGGTTAAGTGAGTGAAGTTGACTTCATTTTCTCATAAAAATTTAACAAAATAAAAAGACATACAATTCAGTAAATATCGAGTTTAATTTATAATGATTATCACAAATTAAGTACTTAAATAATATTAAGTAGGTAGGAAATTATATTTAAAAAAGTATTAATTCGCGAAGAGAAAATAAAACATTCAGTGTGATGGATGAACCTGGTGACTATCTACCAATCTATCTACATCCGTTTCAATATTGGTGAGTTGCAGCCTTAAATATCCACGTTCGTTGATTTTCAAACGGTTTCCTTGTTTCTAGGTTTGATAATGGAAAAGCGATAAGGTATAAACTTTATATGGTATTTACTTGTTATAGAATTAATTACCAACACACAAAATGATTGAAATTGTTAATCAAAGAAAATTCAGTTTCTTGTGGCATTACTTATTATTTTTTTCTCTTATTTGTTTGGAATCAAACCTCAATAATGTTTTTTATTCTTCATTTCGACGTTTCGGTAGCGTTCCAGCTACCGTTGTCAAGATTAAATCTTGACAACGGTAGGAACATTCTGAAAGGAAGTGTAATGGATATGCGTAGGTCCTGCGAATAATATGCGAAATCCTTAGCATGTGCGTAGCATCTACACTAGCACATGTATAGGAGATTAATAGCACTCGGATAGGTATATAATATATATGCCGATAGCACATGCACATGCACATGCACATGCCAGGATGTACTGTATATTAGAAGGCCTATAGCTGGAAAATGCGAAGCATGTGAAAAGGATGTGCTATCACATGCTTGTTGGCGCTTTAAGTTTTTTAGTGCTGAGTACATACTCAGCATCTTATGAGAACATCTTTCATCACATTCTAAAAACTTGATCAGCATGTGACCAGGACGCAACACAATCTATTTATAGCACTTGTTGGAACTTAAGTTCTTTACGCCAGGTTATGTTTGAGCGACCAGGGGTCGCGACGCATAAGATCCGACCGTTACGCGTTACGTTACGCTACGTTATGTTACGTTGCTTCGTTATGTGCCTTGCTTGCGTGCTTGTGCCTCCTTAGTCTCTCTCTCGTTTACGAATTTTACGAAGCAGCGATTCATAATAATATGCTCCTACCGGGATTCGAACCCTCAAGTGCGATATGGACAATCCACACGAGTCGAGTAGCATATTTTTTCTACGACCCACTTAAGAAAAAATCTAGAAAATAAAAATTTCTATAAACTGTAATACTTATAACTTCAAATTAAACATTTTATAATTCAATTTTATGTTTCCACTAATTTTGTGGTAAACGTACAGTTCTTGAATGTCCAATTTGTATAATGCTACGGTTTCATTTTTTAAATATACGATGCTGTTATGAGTAGATGTTGCCAGTCGGACTCCTTCATGAAGGGTACCGTACCATTATCTATAATAATGAATATTCTGCTAAATATTTCAAACGTCCACCTGTTGTTGTTATTATTATCAAGCAGAATAATTATTTTTAAAAATAAAAGTAACAATTAAAAAAAAACTTTTTCACTGGAATCGAACCCGGGTCTACGGCGTGAGAGTCTGGATTGCTTACTACTCGACCACTGAGAAATATGAAAATTGTTTATCTATAACGTCAGATGTACCTATTACATAATTTTATAAAATCTCAGGTCCCCTTAAATACCCATTTTATTCTGTTTTAAGTATTTGTTGGTAATTTGTACGGATTATTTCTTTTAAGTTTATTTTTGTAAATGAATATTCTTGATCCAGTGCGCTTCTATGAGAAACTTTTTTTGACAAGTTATTTTGACGTTTCTTTTTAATTGAAAAAAGATGAATGACGGATACTAAACTCGAATGCTGATTGGTGGACTTCATATACGTTCTATAGGATGTATATGAAATCATATCCGTTTAGTTAACTGATGGCCTACATTTCCATTTTGTAAACTGTGCAGAATAGTAGTTTGTGCAACTAGTGTGGATATGGACAATCCACACGAGTCGAACATTATATTTTTTCTACGATCCATTCAAGAAAAAATCTAGAAAATGAACATTTGAATATACTGTAAAATAAATATAACTTGAAATTAGAAATCTTCAACAATTTTATTCATAATCGTACCAATTCAATTTTATGTCTTCACTAATTTTTTGTGATAAACGTACAGTTCTTAAATGCACAATTTGTACAATGCTACGGTTTCCCTTTTTAAATATACGATGCTGTTATAAGTAGATGTTGCCAGTCGGACTACCTCATGAAGGGTACCGTACCATTATCTATAATAATGGATATTCTGCTAAATATTTCGAACGTCCACCTGTTGTCGTTATTAATATCAAGCAGAATAATTATTTAATAATAAAATTAACAGTAAAAAAAAATTTCCTCACGGGGAATCGAACCCGGGTCTACCGCGTGAGAGTCTGGTATGCTTACTACTCATACCTACACCAAAGAATATGAAAATCGTTTATTTATAACGTCAAATGTATAACATAATTTTTTCTTAAAAGGAACTAAAGTTCCTAACGTGTGTCCCGCGACACGTTCTACCTTTTTTTGGTATTATTTGAGAACATGCTTTGCACATCCATATTCTTTTTGAAAATATTCTACGCATATGCTTAGGATGTCAAATTGCTATGTGGTATTCTCCTTTAAAACCTCAGTTTCTTAAAAAAATAACATTTTGTGGAAAAGCTTATGCGTGCAAACATTTTGAAGCAGAGTTTTTCAAAATCATTCCCACTGTAATACTGAAGAGTAATATACTAAATAAAAATTTTTGATTGCTCTAATACTAAATAAATTTCGAATTTTTAAAATGATAATAACATCCAGATAGAAAAATAAAGAATGTTAAACGAGAATTTGTAGCATTTTGTAAAAGTTCTAGACATTTTATAAATCGGCGAATCTTACAATGTAGTTACGACATATAGAAAATCGGTGTTCCGTTAAATCCTATATTCCTGAATCCTGTGTAGATATGCAGGATTAAATAACGATTGAAATCAAAACAGAAACCTATGAAACTTAAGACGAAAGTGTCGCTATCATTTCGCAGATGTCGCGCGGATATTGTACAGTTTAAACTCTAAGAAAAAAAACCGTGGGGTGGCCGTAACCATAACGACCGATGGAGTCGAGCGCGCCGAATCATCGGTAAAATACGAGTCCGGCAATCTAAATACTACTACAGCACTGATCCGTAAAGAAAGCAGTAGTAGATTAGAAATAGGATAAAGAGTCTACCGTGTCGGTGTCATCGATGGCTAGCGTTGTCGCGACGGTCAGTCTGCGAACAACAAAAAACTCAATCTTTTTCTCAGAGGTCTAATCAGCTGATCAGTAATGTAATATCAAGTGTTAGTAGGTGTTTGTTGTTGACTTCAGGCGAAAGCAGCTAGAGTCAAGTGTAAAAATGAGTAACGAAGTGACGTCTCCCGGTTTTTTCGGAAAATCCGGTATTTTAGAAACCCATGTACGCGGCCAGTGGTTTCGTGTGTTTGTAATTCTCGAAGAAGATTACCTCAGTATTACGTTAGACGAATCTTACGAAAATACAACTACCCTAAATGGAACATTAAATAATAATATTGAAACCCCTAGCGGCTTAAGTGATACACCTGATATTCCTGACGCGGTAGCTAATCAAAAACGATCAGTGAGGGTTATTAAATCAGAAAATAATGGACTCGGTATTTCAATAAAAGGAGGGAAGGAAAATAAGATGCCTATTCTTATAAGTAAAATTTTTAAAGGAATGGCAGCTGATCAAACAGAACAATTATACGTTGGGGATGCAATTTTGTCTGTCAACGGCGACGACTTAAGGGAGGCAACACATGAGGACGCCGTAAAAGCTCTCAAGAGAGCTGGACAAGTAGTTGAACTGGAAGGTTAGATAAAAGTATTCTCTGATAATTGCTATTTTATCTATGAATACACATGGTATGGGTTTTTATTGTTTCCATTCAAGTTTA
>CAJUYG010000869.1:102310-120782 GCA_910591675.1 Galerucella calmariensis | reverse complement strand
ATTTAAAAATATTGTGGTTTAATTTCCCAAGAAATTAAAAAAAGAATGAATAACATACCACAAGGAACATACAGAAGATTTTTAGGACTAAATTTAACTAATCTGACGATAAGTCCTTAACGCCGCCGAGTTATAGGGTTGTGAACTTGTAAAAAAAACGTTAATCCGGCATTCTCAAGCGCGATTTTATTATTTTTTTTATGGAGAATATAATCTAAAACTTACTAAAAATACAAAATCTGCCGGTTTCCGCATGACCGGAAGTGTGGAGGAGCCATTTCGTCTTCCGAAAAACGCGTTGCAGCATAAGTCGCGAACGATACATTTTACAAAAAAAAAATTTTAAATAAAAAAAGGTTATTTTATTTTACACAAAAAAGGTCTCTTTACATTTTTGTCCAAAGTTAAAACTTTTGGACTTAAAGCATCATGAAAACTCAAACTCCCGTTTTTTTGAGTATATTTCGTAAACGGAGGGTGTTAAAAAAATAGAATATAGAACAACGATGATTAAATTATGTAACTTTCTTATATCTCAATTTTTTTTTCTTAAGCTTCTCGACAATTTTCGTGGACTGGGAAAAAGTTACGCGTATCTGTATACAAAAGTATTATTAACATGTACAGTTTCATTTATTTATATTATTCAATAGTCTGTTGATCCTCAAATTGTTTTTTGGACGTACCGTAAGCAAAACGAAGCGAAGAATTGAAGCAAAAAAAATAATGTGCCATAAACATGTATTACAGACTGAGCGCTTCACAGAAATAAAAAACCTTTTTCGGTCAGATTAAGAGAACCCACCAACATTTTTGTCAGATTAAGAAAATATGCTTTGAGAATACCGAGATAAACCTACCCCATGAAAATCTGACGCGCTCGAGTATTTCAAAAGACATTTTTTTTGCATTTTCAAAAGTTTGTCGTAACTTATCGTCACGCCGAAATCGTCAGTTTTTTTAAAGGGAGCTTCCTTGGGGCCTACTTAACACCCCTTCCGAAAATCTGACGTGCTCTAGTAAATTTTTTTTTTTCGGATTTTTGACTACTTTATATGCCTACCCCCACCACGCAAACCGGCAGATTAGTATACCGTTGTTATCAGAGGCACTTGGGGCATACATGGTATGAATATCTGACGCGCTCTAGAATGCCCAAGTAACTGTTTTTTTTAACATTTTTGAAAAACCGTACACGCCATACCCACCTCTAAAATGGTTTTTACCATACGAGCTTTTCTTTTCGAAATTACTTTAACTTTCGACGGCGCTCGAGAATGTCGCCATTTAGCGGCCTCGCCTCCCTAAACTATTATGATGAATAGAATAATAGCGGATCGCATTTTTAGATATTTTCGAATAATCTGTCTACCACCACAGAAAAAAATTATCCCGTTGAAATATATTCAACGTTTTGATGTTTGCTTTAAAAATTTCGAATATAGAAAAACATTAAATTCACGAAAAAATACCTCCGAATCGATCATTTTTAAAAGAGTAATTGGTTCTATTAGAAAGTATTCTTCCATTTTTACGTGCCTATAGAAAAAGAACAGTGAGATATCGTATTTTTACACCAACATTGTATTATGAATTATATTTATATACAAAGTAATTTTAAAAATTTGGCGTTTTATATATTATACAAATTTTATATGTAATTGTTATTAGAATGAATTTGATTATATGGAAATTGCAAATATATATGAAACTGTATTTTAATTTCCCGTTTTTCCATACTTACCACCTTCTGGACATCCTGAACAGTTTTTTTTTTGTGTTTGTGTTCCAGTTATCCCCGTACCTTCGAGTAGACGATATAGATTAGATTAGAATTGGAGTGGCTCTTTGTCCTATCCCACTGCGACCTTTGCAGATCTATTGTGGTCCTCCCTATATTTAGAGCTCAATATCTAGCTTTATTCTTTTTATTAGACCTAATAGCCTGGATACCGCCTCCTTTGCGTAGCTCTCTGCCCTCGGTTTTTCTTCTCCGAGTAAGTGAAACCTTCTTCCTGGCAGAACCTGCATAGGCTGTCATCTCCTAGGCCAATTGTGTGCATATGTTTACTCAGCCTACAATGTCCGGTCAGCATTCCCACCATCATCCTCGTCGTTTCCCGACTTTGACTTAGTAGGTCGTGTGACAGTTTTGTCGAAGAGCTTTTAAGGAATAATTTTGCGTGTCTTTGTCCTGGGGTTTCATACCACCAGCGCAACGCCTGGTTGTTTATCCGTTTGTGGATGCTCTCTTTACTTAGGCATTTTGCAATTCCACAGGAAGGTTCTGGCCCTATCTTGACCTCCGTTGCTCCCTGCTTGGCTAATTCATCAGCCTTTCATTCCTTGGTGGCCTGGTACCCAGGCTAGGGTCACTCTATTATGACTACCTAGTCTGTTTAGGGCCTTCCGACACTCCCACACCAGATTTGATGTTATCTTATATGAGTGTATCGCCTTAAGTGCTGCTTAGCTGTCGGAGTAGATGACGATATAGGTCCATCGGATGTGTGCCATATACTTCGGGTGGCACATTGGCTTCTCCGAAGATTGTTTGTTTCCTCGAGTCCAGTGCCTCACAGTCAGATAAGATATGGGTTACGGTCTCGGTCTCAATTCCACAAAGTCTGCAGCTACACTAATCTTACTTTAATGTGGTCTGCTACTTCATTTAGTTCTTTCTGGCATTCTTCTACCAGTCTGGATGTTACCTTGCGGCTTTTTAAAGCTGCAAGGTCTGCCTGGCTGTCAGTTAGTATGTTTATCCTATGAGTGTCAAGTCCCATATTTGTTAATTCTGACACATTCTAGGATAGCATAAACCTCTGCCTGAAATACAGAGATATGTTCTCCTAGTGAAAAGAAGCATCTTGTATTTCTCATTCCACTATACACACCTGCTCCTGTCCCTTCCCCAGTCTGTGACTCGTCTGTGAACTAGGTCTCTCCTCGGGGAAGCTTCAATCTGCTTACGTCTCGCCAGTCCTTTCTGTGAGGTATTTCTACCTCATATTTGGGACTGGGAAGAAGTTTAGTGACCATATAGTATGAACAGTTACTTTGTTTGAAGATTTTCGGCATCTGAAATTCAGATACCATCAAATCGTTGATTCTATGGCTGGAAATCTAATTCTGGTCCATTTTACGTTGTAGATTGACATATATAAGTGGAAAGGTTTAATGGTGTTTACAAAAGATGATGTCACGCGTTTATAATTCGGTGTTTAAGGGGATTGTTATTTTTCCTATTGATATCTTTACTAAAATAAATATAATCCTACATGTACTGAGAAAATAAGTGATTTCTTCAGAATACTACCTATTCGTTGGTGCGATAAATTCCAATATCTTGTTAATTCTCTAATAAAATTTTACCGATTTTAGCCAGTTTAAAGGAACATACTGTAACGCGTTTTACCTCGTACACGTGGCTCCTGCCACACGAACACGTCACTATGGACACCCTTGACTAAAAATCTTTCGACGGAATACTCGGGCGCCAGATTTTTAACGTGGTTTGCTCCACGGCCCCTTGACCATTAGCGTCAAGAGTTCCAGATAGCCTCAGATGGAGGTTACGGAAAATTCCAGGGGTCTTGTTGAGTTATTTCAACCAATTCTTTATCAAATCTTTAATACGACTCAATTGAATATCGATTTTTATATTAAAATAAGTTACGGTAAATAGCGGAGAAATCAGGAACTTTGTTTATTACTACCTTGTGGTCTGTTATGAATAATTTTACAGGAGCGAGTAAAAAAAACGGGAGAAAGAACGCACGGTCAGAGCCGGTAAGGTTATCACAACCACGGAAAACTACTCTCGACACACGAGACGTAAACGTATTAGATTTGCAGGGTAATCAAATAAATTATGGCTAGGCCACTTCTAGATTTGATTATCCCTTGAATCTAAATTTAACCGGCAAAATATTTTTCCGACAAACAAACAAAAGGTGTAAAAGATTTGTACCTGAGAGCTAAAAATGTCTAAATCTGCCGGGTAATCAGATAAATTATGGCTAGGCCACTTCCAAATCTGATTATCCCTTGAATCTAAAGAAAACCGGCAAACTATTGTTAAGAAAAAAAATTATATCAGAAAGGTACCACGGAACTGGAAAACAACGATTTAAATCTGCCAGGTAATCAAATAAATTATGGCTAGGCCACTTCCAAATCTGATTATCCCTTGAATCTAAAGAAAACCGGCAAACTATTGTTAGGAAAAAATTATATCAGAAAGGTACCACGGAACTGGAAAATCAACGATTTAAATCTGCCAGGTAATCAAATAAATTATGGCCAGGCCACTTCCAAATCTGATTATCCCTTGAATCTAAAATAAAACCGGCAATCTCAAAAAAAACTATAAAAGGTACCACTAATTTTGACACACAGTGTAGAAACAAAAGATCCTGAATATAATTAAGATGCACCAATTCATATAAATCTTAATTGTATATTAACGACTTGTGGAAAAAAATAAAATGTGAACTTAATATAAACCCGGCGAATAATTAAAACCAATTAACTTCGCAATTGAAATCAAAAACACATTTTCTAAAACAACGTTACATTTATTTATCCTAATCTCAAACAAAACAACTTTTCTAACAACAAAAAAATAACCGGTACGGAAATTTCCATGAAAATATCAAACTTTTCTATTTTACGGAGGTACGAAAATTTTCAAATAAACGGTGATAAAAATATGTTTACCTTCTTACGTCGGTTTCGGTATCGTAGTTCACTTTTGTCACAACTTTAAAAAAAAGAATTACTGTCTTTAATTGAAAATATATGCCGGTAACCGGATCGGAATAACACAAACTTGGGACACACACTTTACGTACAAAAATTAGCAACGGTCAACGGTAAAGGTAAAGGTAAAAGGTAAAAGGTGAATCAGCGGTCGGTCTCTGTCTCCAAATCAATTCTCCTGCTATTTATATCCTCATTGTCGCTAGTAAAATTTAGATACCACAAAAAATTTGTCATATACCAGACGTATTTTGAAATTAAATAAATGGTATATATACCAAATGTCCTTATCGATTGAAAAAATTTTAACTTTAGAAACTACTAAATTTCATGATAGAATTCATTTACGTACCTCCGGTCTTATACTAAAAAAAATATACAAAACAACAATATACCTAACAATAAATAAAAATCAATTTAATAAAAGAAAAGAGAGTTTGAATTTAAGTAACGAGTTATAATATATTTAAAGTGTTGAAAATTAACCCTGTATCTATAACAACAAAAATAACTCGTTACAATACCTTGAAATTAGTCGCGATTGTACAGCGTGCTCTAGAACTCCATGTCAATTCAAAGTTGAATTTCTTACTTCAAATTTGAATTTTACTTGACTTCTCTATTGTTATTTAGTAGTTTTTTGTGTTTCTGGCCTTGGGCGCTGGAATAGAATCAAATGTAAGAGTTAACGCCCTAGGTTAAATCATACAGACATTCGTACCTACATATATATAGTGACTATGTACCCCAAGAGGGGCTTAGTCGTCGGAGCGGCTTTTTAGATCCAGATTTTTTGGGGGGGATCGGGCCCCATTTCCAAGTTTTTAAATCAGTTAAATTATGTTCCTCCACTGTTTCCTGTCGGTTGTTTTCGCCTTCCAGTTTCGGATACGGATACCTCCTGTAGCCACGTTGATTTTGGCCTCCCCATTTTTCTTTTGCCACTTGACTTCTACTCAGTCATCGCATAAATTGTGCTGTTTGGGCCTGCTCTCCACACATGTCCCAACCATTTTAACCTTTGCTTTTTTATTACACTTATGATGTCCCTCTGGATGTCTTTTTCAGTTCTTCCTTTGTTCCTATATTCATTTTGAGTTATTTTCTTGGGTCCCAATATGACTCTCAGTATTTTTCGTTCAAAAATTTTCAGGTCTTCTTGATGTTTCTTTGTCATTATCATAACTTCAGCTTCATACGTTATTGTTGGTCTAATTATTGTTTTATAAATTTTCATTTTGGTGTTTTTGCCAAGAAATTTACTTCTTAACAAATTTTTATTCACCTGGAAGACTCTGTTTGCTGCCATTATTTTCTCCTCAATTTCCATTTCTCCATCCCTGTTGTTGGTTATTGTAACTCCTAAATTTTTTATTTTATCAATTTCTTCAAATTTGAAGTCACCGATGCTCATATTATTGTTCATTAGGTGTTTGTTCACAGTCATTATTTTTGTTTTTGTTTCATTTATTTTAAGGCCCATTTTTTCACCTACCACAATTTCTTGAAACATTTTTTTCATAATTTCTCTGTTTTTTGCTACCAAGACTGAATCATCCGCTTAAGCTATCAATTGTCCAACCCCTTTGTCTACGTTTCTGACTACATATTCCAGCGCCAGATTAAATAGAGTTGTTGACAGAGAATCTCCAGAGAATAATAACAAAAGATGAAAAATAACAACAATATTAAAATCAGCGATATGACTAATTATATGCAAATGACTACATGCAAATGGACTACTATAAAAGTAACAATACTTACTGTTTTATATAGCCAAACCAAAGATAAGAGTTTCACTGAGCTTGGGTAAATATGTGACGATATTCCAGGCAAGAGTTGCAGCAATACAACTCTGCAAAAGAGTTATTACGGCAAGATTTTGATGAAAAGACCATTGTCATATATGACAGTCAAGCGGCTATAAAAGCAATCAGTTTCACGCAAATAAATTCCAAACATGTTTAAGACTGCTTAGAGAGGCTACAAGAGTAGGCAGCCATAATAGATTGTCCTTAGCCTGGGTATCAGGCCACTTAGATCACAAGGGAAATGAAGAGGAAGACTCACTCACAAACATATGAATAACATCGGATTGGTAGACACAATCATATGCAGGTTTTGCCTCAGTACACATATACTGTGCTCCTGCGAAGGCATGACTAGAATGAGGTTTTCAATGATGGGACAAGAAAAACCACAACCCTCCCAGTATATGGAGGACCTGAGATTTGCAACATAAAATTTATTCACGGCAAATGTTTCAAAAGGTCGATAACAGTGCTAAAATTGTAGAACGGACAGATTTATTGATGTAGTTTTTGTGAATATTTAAATTGAAACCACATAACCACAGGAAGACAAATCGTTTTTCAACAAATGTGGTGTCTACATGACAGAGCTTCTGTTTATCATAATGCGCTCATATTTTGGTGTTTCTGTGTCATTTGTAGCAAACGGTTAATATACCTCTATATGGGCTCTTGCCTCTCACCAATTCTATCAAATATTTACATGGAACATTTTGAAGCCAAAATAGTGAATAATCAAAAATTAAAACCAATTGTCTGGTGGAGATATGTAGACGACATTTTTGCAATATGGCCTTATGACTTAGTATCTCTGAATGATTTTTTAATAAATATAAATGAAGGAGAAAAATCTATAAAATTTGAAATTGAAAATAACAATTTTTTACCATTTTTGGATCTCTGTATCTGTAGAGTAGGGAGGGTGAGTGTGTAGGCTCACAGCACTTAGGCCACATGTGATCCATTGTACATCCTCCCGAGGAGTTGTCCTCCTAGGTCATTGTCCATCCTGTCCTTCTCAGGAAGGTGGACAGGTCACTGGGAGACATCTCCTTTATATCGGCAGGTGTAGGCCAAGACTCACTGAACACACACTCTCTTGTTGATGATAACTCCGGACACTCGCATAAGACATGCCTGTCAGTTTCATCTTCCTGTTCACACATCCTGCATAGAGGAGTGTCCACTAGCCCCATAGTATAGAAGTGTATACTTAGTTGACAGTGACCAGTCAGAAATCCTACTGTTAAACGTAGGTTTTTCCTGGTCATCGCCAAATATTTCTTCGGCGCCAGCTTCCCAGGGTCGCCCAGGGTGATCCTTGCAAAACTGCATCCTTTGATTCCATCCCATCTCTTAAGGGATTGAGCATGGGAGTAACGTTTGGCTAGTTCCGCAATTATTGTCGAAGTCGTTAGGCCGTAGGTGTCACTGGGTCCTAGAATTTTTTTGGATATTCTTATCAATAAAACACATACAGGGTATGAAACAAATGTTTATCGTAAGCCAACACACACTAATAGATATTTGAATTTTGAATCAAATCATGCTATAAGCGTTAAAAAAGGGGTAGTAAAATCTTTATACGATAGGGCCAGAATCATTTCTAATGATAATCATTTCACAAAGGAGAAAACTCTACTGAAAAATGTTTTAAATGCCAATAATTACCCAGCAGAATTTGTAAATGAAGAAATCAAGAATATAGAGAAAGGCTCATTGTTAATACCCCATAAAAATAACAATAATATTAATAACTCAGCTAACATAATTTTTAAAACTTGACAATACCGTATGTTAGGGGTTTGTCAGAAAGAATTAAGAAAATTGGTAATCAATTTAATATTCGAACCAGCTTCAAATCTAACAATACTTTGAGATCTATCTTAACAAAAACGAAACCAAAAAATTAAGAACAATCTTCAAAAAATTGTATATATCAGATATCTTGTGAATGCGACAAATTCTATTTAGGTGAAACATCTAGACCATTGAAAGTCCGAATAAGTGAACATAAAAAATACATCAAAGATAGGGAGTTTCTTAACCCTTTCGGTCCTGGCGTACATTGTAGTGTACGGCCATTCAAATCTATCCTAATACAAAATTTATTTTGATTATGACCATTGCGTCCCAGCATACACTTGAGTGTATATCGTAATAACGTTATAATACGTGTGGTACCATCTATGGGCACAGAAATGAAAATTGAATATTCCATTTTTACAGCGATCTTGTTTCGAGCGGAATCGACAAGAAGTGATGTGTTTAGTATTTTTTTGTTTGTGTTAGCTCCGAGTATTAGAGTTGTACATTTTTTTAGTTATAAACGACACTTCAAACTAACTGTCCAAAATATTAGTTAGTGCTTTGGTGATTTTTTTTCGGATTTTTCGTCAAATATAGATACGTACACTATTGTGTACATTGGGTCTTGGTGAAATAAGTGAATATACCTAACTTATTTTTTGAGCTTATAAAAAGGGTACTCTTTCAGCATTTTTTTTCAAGATGAGTGAAAGACTGCTTTCATACGAAGAGCTTGTTCACTATTTGGAAAATAATGACTCTGTCCTTGATATTTTGAGCGAAGATGACGCGTTTTTTATTAACAACATTTCCAATATAAGCGAAAAAAACGCGCTATCCCAATAAAAACCGTTCCTGGAACGTGCACTTCACTGGATTCCATTTCTAGTAGACTATCATATCGTTGGAATGTCATAAAATGAAATATTTCATTTCACATTTTGCCAGAGATATGATCTACTATGAATGGACCTTAATAAAAATTTGATAACAAAATTTTGCAGTCTTATACTTCAAAATATTTTTGATTGTCTATATAGTTGTCAAATTTTTTCTGTTGTGTCAGTTAGGGATAAAAATTAATTTCTACTTATTTTTTCTTGACAACGGTAGCTGGAACGCTACCGAAACGTTGAAATAAAGAATTTAAAAATATTGTGGTTTAATTTCCCAAGAAATTAAAAAAAGAATGAGTTATACATGTTTTGAAAACAAAAATGATCATACACAAAAAAGTAGGTTTTAGGTTAGGTTTGTGGTGAGTGGGTCTATAAGGCCCTCCACTGCGACTCACAAGAGTCTATTGTGGCTACACACACAAAAAAGTAACAACAAACGCGTTTTATTAACAGCATTTCCAAAATAAGCTAAAAAAAGCGCTATCCCAATAAAAACCGTTCCTGGAACGTGCACTTCACTGAATTCCATTTCTAGTAGACTATCATATCGTTAGAATGTCATAAAATAAAATATTTTATTTCACATTTTACCAGAGGTGTGATCTACTATGAATGGACCTTAATAAAATTTGACAACAAAGTTTTGTAGTCTTAAACTTCAAAATATTATTTATTGTCCAGTTGTCATCTTTTTTCGTTGTGTCAGATAGGGACCAAAAATTATTTTATTAATTTTATTACTAGTTAATCTTGACAACGGTAGCTGGAACGCTACCGAAACGTCGAAATAAAAAATAAAAAAACATTATTGTGGTTTGATTCCCAAAAGAATAAGAGAAAAAAGAATAAGTAATGCCACAAAGGAACTTACATGGTAGTTCCCGAATTTATTGTTCTGAGACAGCTTTTGCATGAAAATTCCATAGTTTTCTCAATATTACATTACAAATAAAGGGTACAAAATTGCAGGGAAATTGATTTAGTAATTTCACCCAGACTAATTAGGAAAGGAAACATTGAAACAACAACAGCTCAGTGGAAAATTATTTTTTTTGTTTAAAAAAAACGATACCTAATATTAATAAATAACCTTATCCTGAACTAAAAAGTAAAGTTACATTCAAAAATAAACGTAATATATACATATAAATGATCTCTTAAGTACAAAAATATCACTATTCTTTGGACAAACTGATGCTGTTAAAAAAGCTTACTATTGTCTAATATTTGGTTGAGGAATCAGTACCCGATACCTATATACATTTAATAATTACTTGGTTGTGAATACATTTTGCAATAATTACACAACATGGAGGTTAAAACTATGATATCAACAGAGATTCAGCATCTTATCAATTCAAATTTAAAAACTTCCTGGACCTGATCCTGATATTTCTCATCGTCTTATCCCTGTAAGATTTTTTTGTTGATTTACATTCGGGACATTCAATTTCCTAAATATACATTGGTTCCACGATCAGCTTCATGGGAACGTATAGCACAAAACTTACTACGTGGGTTATTCGAGAATTTCGATAAATTTTTCGTGTTGAAATGAAATAACTATGGGGAAGATGAACTAGGTTAAAGTAATTTTATACATGAAGATAGTCAACGTTATTGGACCGATCTAGGGTGACAATTTGCTTCAAATTATTGAAGACAATGTTATTTCGTCAAGACTATAATTCGGCTGCCACGTGCAATGGAGAATATTTGAAGGGCAAAGAGCATTTGGACTGATTTACAGATGAAATCATGAAGAATCTGCCTCAAATTGTGATGATGGGTGCTATTTCATCAAGATAACAATTTAGCTCCCACGTGCTAGAAGAAGAAGAAGATAAAATAGGAACAGGAAAGGGATTTGAAGCTATTTAACTGATTTGGACTCATTCAGGGAATATCACCAAATCAATCAATCTGTGGTGTTTTAAAGACAATAATTTGATTTCCACGTGTTTCACCTATTTCCCAGATCTGGTTCCCAGCATTGATTAATAATTTTCTTTTAAACGACGTAAATCTTGTTTTACCCAACCTGCAGATGTAATTACTTATTGATAAATCTTACAGTAGCAACTATCCAACAACATTTTTTTGTAACAAAATGCTACCTGTTTTCCCTATGAATATGTAACGCATTCACATTAATCGGAATCCTGGAATATTTATGTATATTCCTGTTTACCCAATGCATATATAAATAAAACAGTTCAAATACAAATACTAAACTACTTATAGCGCTTACAAATATAATTAAAATATTTAAAATGTTTTCGACTTCTTCACAATTTAAATCGACGTAATGGTAACTGGTGTCAAAAATGGTTTCTTCCTTGTTGGTTAAGCTGCAAAAACAGGTAGAGTCCAATTTTTCTGGAGGTGCACACGTCATCGAGTTTAAGGTTGTAATGTGAAGTACTGAGAATACAAATGTCATCAGAGATGTACAAGCTGCTATTACACTGATGGAAATAGAAATATACTGAAATTATAACATGAATTAATGAAAACTACTATTTCCAAACACCAAATACAAAAAAATACTATTTTGAAGAAGAAAAGTCTGTGATATGTAGAGGTATCTCATGTAACTGTTAGTTAAACTTGTGACCAAAAAACGATTCCATATGCACATAGCGAAAACCTGGAACTTAAGCTACAATAGCCCTCTTAGTATGAATACTTCTTTCCTCTACATTTCATAGAGAAGACTTAATAGTTATTTTCTGTCGACCGTGCGTTTTGTAGCTAGATTAATATACACAAAATAATGTACCTATATTTGTTACCTTGAAAGTCCGAAATCTGGTGATTGTCGAGATACACCGGTGAATGTCAACATACTCAACGTTCCTTGACGTATGTCCGAAATATTGTTGAAATTTCATTATTTCTAACTTACACCGGCGATTGTCGACATTCAGGATGCACTCATGGTGTATGTTAAAAAGAATTTTTTTTTAAATAAAAACAAAAAAATCCCGCGAGGGAGTGATGACGATGTTATACCCCTTTTTGGTTTAACGCCAAACAGGGCTTCATAAGGACTCGCATTCCTTCGCGATAAGTTGTGTTTTTCGCGAATTGGACAAATGGCAAACCTTCTGACCACTTGTTTGAATAATTGTCTCGCATCCAAGCAGTTAACATATTTTGTATGTCCTTTCAACTGAGCCTTGTGTTTGACTGTGACGAGGCTTTCCGTGCACTATTTTAACATCTTTCCACATAGCGCATAGTTCAGATATGACTCGATTACTGAACTCTCTGCCATTATCCGAATGCAATATAGCGGGAGCACCAAATGTAAAAAAAATTTGGAGAAGGTGATATGCTACTTCTTCCGATCTCTTGCTTTTTAAAGGTCGTAACTGGACAAATTTGGTTAAATGATCTTAATATACCATTATAAACTTGTAATCGCCATCCCTGTGTGATTGCAAGTCTATCCAGTCGACTTGACAGCTAGAGTTCAATTCGGAACTGAGCATAGGTTTCACAATACCTTTTTTAAGCGCACTATGTTTCATTTGACATTGTTTACACAAATTTAAATACAACATTACAACTCCATAAGTAATATTTTTGTATCTAACTTGCAATTCTTTAAGCATTCGTGTTCTTCCTCCATGGCCTGTTCTTATGTGAGTTTCAGAAAGTACCTATTGTAAACAACTCATCATTAGTGACATAATAGGTACTGGGTATTTGTTTCTCCTGGTTTTAATGGCACAATTAACTTTTCTTCATCACAACTTTTAAAATGTATAAACTTTTTAAACGTCTGTAAGTAGTCCAAAGGTGTACTACACTTACTTTTAGCAGAAATTACTTCAGAAACGATTTTAGAGTACCTACTTTTCTTGTGAAAAATGAAAACTATTGTCTTCTCGTTTACTTCCAATTAAGGCATGTAGCTTTTCAAAAAACTTATCACGATTCACTGTAGTAGCCATTGAATACAAATTATAATTTTTAATAAGAAAATTAAATTAGGTTAGGAAGCGCTGTCAAACGTTGCGTTAGACGGAGGAAGACAAAGCTAACTGAAACAAGGGGCTGAAACCGTCTAGAAACCGGACTGTTTGTCGACATATACCGGTGAAAGTCCGAATGTATAATAGAATTTAGAAATGCTCGGACTTTCACCAAGGCATTTGACATTTGTCGACATTCACCGACAATTCATATTGATTATTTCAACGTTTTATTATTAATAAACGATTTTGGTATAGGCAACCAATAATACAATAATATAAGTAAAAAAAATGATTTCTAATATAGAATACCATCATAATTATTACTGTTGAAACACCCAAGAAATAATTTAATAAAAACGAATACTGTGTCATTTGAAAAGGCGACCTTCTTTGTGACATTTCCATGCCATGATTTATTTTAGACAGTACTTGATGCTTACGAAACAAATAGATAGGTATTCTTAGTTTTTGAAATTTCGTTTTGTTTGACGCTTCAACACTATAATAATCATGGAGATTGTATAAGGAGATCTGTTTAGATATACAATTTTGAGGTCAGCTTTTGTAAATTTTTCCGTATGAGTTCGATCTGCTTACATACCTACTGTATGTTGCCTTTATATCGTTCTTTAATATGGCTAATTAAAATGAAACATTTTGTGTAATTTGTTATAGCTTTTAAAAATGAACAGTCGATTGAAAATACATTTTTCTTTATTCACGGTCGAAAGTACGTACTTGCTGCTTCTGTTAAGAGGCAGGAGTAGCAAGTAAGTACCGGTATATACCTACACCACACGGACCGAAAGTTTGAGATCCCCGAACTGCTCGACATGATGCAGGAATCTTGAACTTTCTGCCCTTGTGGTGTAATATACCATATATATATGCCTACCTTAAGCGTTTGCTGCCAATAGCCAAATTTTCTACCGGAATATCCTTTGGGATTAGGTAAACTAGTTAAAAATAGAACTCCAGCAAAACTAGATACCAGAACCTTGAAAAAAAGGTACGATTATAAATAAAATGTTGTTTACCTTGTGTGTGGTTAGTAAACTAATTAGGTGACAAGTACTGGCAAAGGAACAGCAAGTTTCACCAGAAGCGGAGTCGTGCTGTTTGTCCCATTTCATTAATTAGAAAGTCCTTTTTTCCGAGTAAGTACTAATTAGTTCTTGTATAGAATCTCCCGCGCGTATAAAGTAGGAAGGTATATTTTTTTATATATATATGCGGGTTTAAGACTGAAAGATTAAGAAGACCTACCGGTATACCACTCCAACCCGGATTATCTCTAGATCGTAAATTCGGCGTCCAAAGTAACAACCATAATGATGTTATACACATTGCTAGTCCAAGAATTAAAATGCCCACAAGAAGAAGCCGTATCAGCTTATGATGATGTAAAGTGATAGATGTATTCATGGGAACTGGAAAAATAAATTACTTATATAGGTAACAATTAATACATTAAAATAAATATTGACTGTCCATAGATGTGAACTCCTTTTAAAAAAATTTCATAGTGAACGAAAATTTTTGACAAATAATTTGACTCCCTTAAAAAATGTTATCGTACGCCTACGGTAGAAGTGAATCTTTACAAAAAAATATTCATCATACACCCATAATATAATAGTTATTTAACCAACCAGTGTATTAATGAGGGCCATTAACAATCGAGATAATTTAACGCACGAGCAGAGCGCAGAGCTCGGTAAAGTTCGAGATTGTTTAATTGCCCTTTTAATACTCGTGTTAGTTACAAAGCTTTTCCGTCGACTGTTGTATTCTTTTTTTTCAATATTTAAAAACTAAAAATATTTATTTGTTTCATAGGTTAGTACTGTCAAAATTGAAATATATGTTTGGTTGCCTACACCACAGATAACTCAATATAAATATAATGTATTATATAAGACGTGCGTTGGGTTACCTGTAGAGAAATCGTTGATGGATGTAAATGATGCATTAACATTAATGAATGATTTTGTCTTATATTGAAAACGGTAATAGCATATTATGTTAATACACGGTCGACGGAATAATAATTCATTTAAAATTGGTGTAGGCAACCAAATATACAATAACACCTTTAAAAATGATTACTAGTATGAAATACTTCCAGTTTTTGATTTACCTATCGTCTTATTTTATTGTTCTACAAAATTATAATAATTATTAGTGCGTTGAGACATCCAAAAAGGAATTCAAGAAAAACGAAAACAATGACATTTGAACCAACATTTGAAACAAATATTGAGAAAAACGAATACAACTTATAAGTACAGTTGACGGAAAAGCTTTGTAACTAACACGAGTATTAGAAGGGCAATTAACCATATCGAACATTATCTCGATTGTTATTGGCCCTCATCAATACACTTGTTGGTTAAATAACTATAAATCCACTTGAAATAAATTAATAATAAAAAAATTAATACTTTGTAAGAGTGTTATCGTTATGCTACGTACACACGGGACACTGAAATGTCGACACTTGTGTCTAGACTAGATCTATAGATTGAGTGTTTTCGTATGTACACCACCTAGAGCAATGTCGCTAGATCATACACTTGATGTCGCTACATCGCTCTAGACATACGGTCTGAACACGATATTTCCTAAGTGTCGAGACAAGGTGTCGATCTACCAACGAGTTAAAACTAGTTGCTAGAGCACGGTGCACTTGTAGTAGTATTTTTAATACCAACAATAATTTAATAATAGAGATTATCATTTTTTATTATTAAAATGAGTAGTAATAATAATATCCAGTCGGCTTGGTGGACTAGAGAAAATACGAAAAAACTGATTAAATTATTAGAAGCAAGCCCCGAGACATTCGAAAAAAATTCTGAATCTTGCAATTTTAATTCGTATTGTAGTTGGGGAAATGCACCAAATTTGTCTTTCTTTGCAATCCATTCTTTCACCCAACAACTTCGCTTTTTCCTGTTCCTGGTGCGCTTTTTTACAACATAATTAATGATAACTGCGGCCGCAAACCGCAAACACAGTTGCACAGTGGTGTCTACACAATTCTCAAATGTTGTGTGTGACACATGCTAGAGAAGTGTAGCAACTTCAATCTAATAAACTGCTCTAGACCAGCTCTAGACATTACTCTACACAAAAATTCACACCGACGTGTGAACAAGCAGTAGAGCGCTCTAGACACAAGTGTCGACATTTTAGTGTCTCGTTTGTACGTAGCATAACGCCTTACAGAGTTTTTGCAAATCAAAGAACAAAGATCGTTCACTAAGAAGCAACATCTATTTCCCTGGATATATGCAACGGAGGACATTCAATTACCAACCATTTATTTTCTTCAAAACACATTATTTCTATGGAATTTATAATTGAGTCCAAATGAGGAATTGTTATGGACACGCGCCAGTGGATATGTTAATGCGAATTTAAGCGTAATTTACGAATTACCTCGTGAAGTGGAACAATTACCTTCTCCGGTTTTATTTAGAACAATCATTCTGCTGTGCCGTAAACTGTTTCTAGTCGGTATATGTTTACCGGATATATCCTGTAGCGCCATGTTGACCGGTACTGTTGTATTAACGAAAGTTATTTGAGATCTAGCGGATACGTCTTTGTCTAGGTTATTATTTGACATGTTTAAGTGTTCGATACCGCTGTTTTCGTAAAAACTACTCGGTCTTGTTAGGGCATCTTTCGTTTCCATTTCGACAGGAGTCTCTTGATGAAGGTAATCCTCTGAATTTTCCATGGATTTAACTTGCCGTCAAGGAATAAATATCCACCACATATTTCTGGAACGAAATAAAAAAAAAAATATATAAATTACCGTTATTTCAAGGGTACTAGGTCAACCACATGAATAGATTTAGAACTAACCATAAAAGAGTGAGTTTTGAGTTTTCAACATCTCAGTTATCTCGCAAACGTGAAGCACGATACATTGTCGTCAGGTCTTCCGTTTTTTTTAATATGATACACTTATTCCAAGTAAATCAACCAGTATATTTTTCATTTTTGAGGCTTCACTACGCTCAGCCTCCAAACATTGCTATCGACCGGTAAACAACTCTTACCGTTCTTAATACTTAATATACTATAAACGCAATAGGAATTTCTACCTTCACGCAATTATATTATTTGTCCACGACCATCTAATAATAAGTCAATATTTTACCTCCTAACTAAAGGTATATGGTACCCATATATCAACTGTCGTGAATTATGGTTCATAATACACTGTAGTGTATTATGGTTCATAATTCACGACTAGAGATGGGGGTACAATATGGAATAAAATATTAAATCTGTGTATTTTGTTCAGGAAATTTGTTTCTGACATATATCGTATCTATAAAATATTGTAATTTTTAGTATTGATACTTTTCATAACGATATTTTCTAATATTAAGTATTTTAAAACTATATATTTATAACGGTACGTTGTATTGATACTTTCTACAGTATCGCCCATCTCTATATATGTCAAATTATTTGAAGTAGCTGCCACAACATTTTGAGGTTAGTAATATGCCAAATCGCTACTGACTTTTATTTATTAATAAATAAATTAAGTGTCGTGGACAAAGTATAGTATTCTACTCGCAATTTATGGCCATAATTCACTTGGGTGACTTGTGAACGTCACCCATCGTGAATTATGGCTATCATAAATTGCTCGTTTCATAATATACTATAAACACCAAACATAAGAATAATTTTATTACACAATTAATAGCATACCTATTCAATTTCGCGGTATTTCCTCTTTTTACTACATTGCTTGTGTAATTCACCATTGTAGGTAGACGGAAATAAATAATTATTCGCTTTATTATATAACTATAGTTATTAGTGAATTTGTTAGTATCCCATACATCATCTGCATTGAAATTTTATTTAATGAAAAATAATATGGTTCATTCGATCGCCTTTTTGGTGTGCGTAATCAATTGTTAATGTCCTTCTAACACATTACGTAAGAAGAAATGGAAAAAAAGGCAGGTCTGTGATTAATTTAATTTAATGATTAATCCTAATCACAATAATGAACCGTTTGAGTATCACAAACGTTAACCCTAATCTTTGACTTACAATTTGATTAGTTGATTTTTAGATTACTCGCAAGCGCAACCTATCAATCGGGCATTCGAAATACTATGAAGGCGTGCCTTCCGTAGCGGCAATGTGTCTTACGTCTTTTTCT
>CAJUYG010000869.1:49392-87310 GCA_910591675.1 Galerucella calmariensis | reverse complement strand
TTTCCCCTACTAAAACCGATTTTTGAAGTTTTGTTTTGATATGGAGCCACCCGGTATACATATGCCGTCAAATTTACAAGTATCTCTGGAAACGGTTAATTAAAAATGTTGGTTTGTACTTACGTTATTATGTACAATTCGTTCGTTCACCGATACACTCTTGAATTTAACGTGGCGCGTAACCTACCAAGAATTAAACTCTCTACACAATACCGCGTAGTCACAATACCAGAACTTTCTTTCATCAATGGCTTCGATTTCCTATTTCGTGTGTCTATTATCGTACATCCTGTCGTGTCTTTTTCATACTTAGATCATTGCTTAGATATAGTATCTCGGTGTCTCGTTAAATTGAAGTGGTATTTACCTTCCCACAACTACCCACAATATAATTATCGAAAAAAGTGGAATTGTGCCTACGTATTTTTTGGAATATATAATGAGCTCGTTTACAAGTTGTTCCGATTGTGTATTGGGCAATAAGCATTTTCACACCGATGGAATTTGTATAATTTGATAATGTACCGTTTGAAATTGGAAATAGACTTACAGAGTGTTCTAATATAGTCATTCAATTATCATACACTATTATTTACATTTTTATTTGAATCACTTTTTGAAAAATTGACATTTTTGTTTTCCTTGAATAACTCTAAAAATATCACACATTTTTCAGACATGTTTTGGGTACCATAACATCTAAAAAGACAGCTCTTATTTAACCTATCTGTAACTGTTTCCATGATTGAAATGCTGGTGCCATTTAAAATGATCATGTGTAATTTCTAGTAACAATTAATAAACGTTTAGACATATCTAATGGTAATTATTTCATGTATTTGAATAACAAAGAAACATAATTCTTCTCGTTCTGAACACTAATATGAAAAAAGGAGCATTTATTATAATAATATCAAAAACATGAATGTGAAATGAGATACAAGTTCAATATTATGATATATTCCTTGGTTGTTGACTCCAACCACAAAAGAAGTGAGATCTAAATGGGTACCAAGTTCAATGGCCAGTCTTGAAATTTATTTATAAAAACATGAAATATAAATATTTTATACCAACTTAAAATATCATTTCTTCTTATGACTTAGGATAATGTATTGAAGTCTAAGGTCTGACTTGGCTAGATCGAATAAAAGAATTATTATTATGTAAGTTCCCTATGTTCGATGGCTAGTTTCTACCACCTAGCCAAAAATGAAGTAAGAACTTTCAGCTCTAGAACTTGCGAAGCCTATAATATAATTTATCGCCAACCGTCACTCGTCAGTAAAACCGTCAATTATCAGATTGATTTCCGGAAGTAAGCAAACAGTTCACATATGCGTCTGGTAAAGTAACATATGCGTCTGGTAAAGTGACATATGCGTCTGGTAAAGTATTTTGACTTTGACATTACTCGAAAATCATCATCTGTCAGTGTCACGCTTCTCCCTATTACGGCTCGATAATAGTTTTCTTGCGATTTATTCATAACAAATTATTGTTGAAACTCCTTTGACTTCAGGAATTAACTTTTATAATGCTTCAGAGTGTACCTTCAATTAGTTCAATTTAAATATAACAAATAATAAGTAGATTTGTTCTATATGTGCTGTTTACTTTATTGTCATAATAAAATGCTATGAAATATACCTCAGTTTTTTATATTCTGAATTCTGAGCAATTGGCGATAAAATTTTGTATGCACCACGTCAGTAAAGTGTCTTTATCGGACTCGCCTGTTATTCGCCTCGCTTCGCTTCACTTTACTGCCTTTGGTACATAAATAACTATTAACTATTGTATATAAAAACTAACCAAGTCAGACAAATATCATAATATTGAACTTGAATTGTTATTTCACTTTATAAACTTATATAATGTATAGGTAGCGACATCTAGGAACGAGGTAAACAGCTACAAAGGACATCAATCTGATTTTATATAGTTTACTTCATAGCCAGTACAGCAAAACAAGGTGGCTTACCAGGCAGATTACCAAAAATTGTGGCAGCAAGTTGTTGAGATTAAACTCGGTCATGGGCGCCGGAAGGGGGGATAAAGCACGGCACTTGCCCCCCCCCCTGGAAAATTGAATATCCGATTTTGATTATTTACCAAAACAGAATACTATACTTTTTCCCAAATATCAAGGAAGCTCTAAAAAATTTCGTGGCTCTACTTCCTACCACAACAACAATTGAAAGATCTTTTGGTACCCTTCGTCGTGTAAAAACTCCACCTTCGGTGTCGTGTTTTTAATAGTTGACAGTTATTCACCCGATAGAATACAAAACCACTTGTGCAATTGTAAGTGAAAAAAATATTAAATTATAACAAATTTTCTTAAAACCACGCGTGAAGAATAGTTCCTGCAGAAGCTTTGTAAGACTAAAAGCCCACTTCCCCGTTAGGTATGTGATATGCTAGAGCTCAATTTTAATTAAATTTAAAAATATTCTGTATTGTTTTATAACTATGATTGCTATTGTTATTTCACTTAATAAACTTGAAAAATGTATAGATGACGACATCTAGTAGTGAGGTAGTAGAAAATTACAAAGGACTTTATCTTTATCTAGCTTTCTTCACAGCCAGTACACCAAAACAAGTTATTTTCACTAGATGGCAGTCTTGCTTCGAATTTATAGAAAAATAATATAAATTTAAATGATGAATGCTCTATTCTATCCAACGGATGAGTGAAAAATCATTTTGGTTGAATTTATGACTAAACATCCTGAATTAATTTGCAGGGTTTACCAGGCAGGCTGCAAGAGAATCATGGCAACAAGTTGCTGAGGAATTAAACTCGGTGATTTGGAGTGGCGGAAGGTTTACACACACCGATAAAAAACCTTGTACACACTACTTGCATATGCAGAAAAATTAAAATTTTATGAAGTTCTCTGTCGAGAAAAATTTAAATTATAACATATTTTAAAGGCTGTAATGTAATTAAGCAATTGTGAATAAAACAAAGTACCTATAGGTCCACGCTGGAAGGATCATCAGGCTTTGTAAGAATAAAAGCCTATTTCCCCGCTTGGTATATAATATGCTAGAGCTCCACTCTAATTAAATGCCAAAAAGTTTTTATTGTTTATAAATATGACTGTTATTGGTATTTTTCACATAATGTATAGGTAGCGACATCTAGTGATGGGGTAGAAAATCACAAAGGACATCAATCTTATTTTATGTAGTTTTCTTCACAACCAGTACACCAAAACATGCTATCTTCACTAGATGGCAGAATAATTTTCTTGGTTCGAATTCAGAATAGAATATAAATTTAAATGTTTAATGCTTTTCCAACTATAAAGATCGGGCTATACTGACTGACATTTGAATATTTTTTGTATTGTTCATTTAAGATAGCGCAAGAGCTATTTAGTTAATATTAGTTAATATAATGTGGGTTCGTAAATATTTAAACAGCTTGAGTAATTTTAGAAATCAGTCCCACTACTCTTAAAACTAGTTTACCCTAGCTTAGGTTGTGTTTTAGGGAGGTTGAATCAAACACTTAAACTCGGTTCAATGGTAACTGATGTTCAGACTGATGTCACTGTATAAACTTTAGTAATCTTTTTTTTATACTGTTATTTAACGCAGGTCTATTTCTGCACTAATCAACGCCACCGAGAGAACTCTACCCATAACCAGAAATTTTGCCGAACCCATTAGTGTTCCAACCAGTCGTAGGGCTCTTTATCAAGCCCAGCATACTTACATAGACTCGTGACCTCGGTCTTACGTCTCCTCCGAAAGATGGCATATCTGCCCGCGAGCTGTGATACTCTACTCTGCTGCCGGCGGTACGGGCACTACGTCGGTATTTCCCTGGTAGCCCATCCAAGTATTAACCACGCTCGACACTGCTTCACTGTAATTATCGCATCACATGCGATACGACGAGTTTAGGGTTTGATACGCACTTAGTGGTTCACCTTTGGTCTAAAAGCTGATTGAGCAGTACAAACAAAACGCTATATTCTCATAAAGCCACTAATATACTATTTTATAAAATAGTCGCATGAACAAACAAATGTAATAATTTTTGTGTTTAATAATATCCAATTTCGTCAAATTGAGAGTTTTCATTAAAAATCTATGTTCATTTCTATACTTTTGCGTCATCCTGTGTTTTAATCTTATATTAACTTCACATCTACTTTACATTTAAAATTCGTCTCCTTATTAAAACGCTTCTAAATTATGTATACATCAAACTTAATTAAGAAGTCCCGAAAAGCTCTCCCGCAGCTAGAAGTATTTAAAAATATATAAAATTCAGGAGGAAAATGATATTTTGCATCCCAATGAAGCAATCAAAACTTCTTTTCGTGCCTTCTAACTAGCATATCTTATATACACATATACACCATTATAGATTTTTTTCGAGTTAGGGAAGATTGTAGTCGACCAGGCAGTCTGAGGACCTGAATACTCGAGGTAGAGTCACTTGAGCGTGTTCTATATTTATTTGGTTTCGCATAAATTGACTTGAGGGTGAAAAAAAGCGAGGGTGGATTCGTTAGGGTAAAAAAATACTAGATTTGCATTCTTTAGACTTCACAGGAATTCGTTGTTAGTTGTTGAAATTTATTTTTTGTCTCCTTTGAAAAATCTGTGGCGTTTGCTTGAAAGTGCTTCTTGCAAATATAATTTCAAATGTTTTTGAAGGAAATACAATGTTATTGTTTTTATTATTTAAGCTCTATTAGATTAGTTGAATAGATGAGGCTTTTACTTGATGTAGATCCATAGTAAGTTATGAAATCAAACAATTTTATTTTGTAAAATCTACATTGTAATTAAACATAAAGTGACGCGTTTCGCTAACACAGTAGCTTTTTCAAACGTTGAGGTATAATGAGAAACTTTCTATTTATACAGTGCCTTAATACTAAATTATACGGAAATTTAACAATAAAATTATAATCTATTTACAAGGAAATGAAAAGAATTTGTCTAAATATGGAATTAACTAAAGAATTTAACAAGTTTACCTGGAAACTCATTCACAACCATCCTACAGGAATATTTCTAGGTAAAAAGGTTTAATAATGGAGAATTGTTAATATCAAGTTGGTCGTTAAGAAGATTATCTGAATATTTGTTTTTATTTATCTCTAGGGCTTCTAAAAGATTTAATTTGAAGGATTTAGTTTCTATATGCAACATTTCAAAATTTGAATCGAAAGAGTGTTGGTTTGCTAATAAATGATTTGAATAGTTGGAATCTAATTTTTGATTGTCATAACTACGTTTGTGTTCTGAAATTCTAGATTTAAAATTCCTAAAAGTTCTACCTATATAAATTTTATCACAGTCGTCATTACCACATTTTAATTTATAAACTCCTGATTTATTTAGTTTTGAAGATTTGGATTTGTTGTTTTTAATGAATTTGGATAAATTGTTGTCAGTTTTGAAGCAAATATTCAAGTCTAAAGTTTCTAAAAATGATTTTATTTTTAAGGATGGTATTCCAAAGTGAGTTAAGCTTTAAATTGGTTATTTTTGTTTTTATCAGAAGGAAATACTTGTTCTAGAGTATGTTTTCGTATCTTTTTATTTATGATGTTGTCAATTAAATTTGGATCGTAATTATTATCAACCGCTATTTGCTTTATTATATTTAGTTCTTTATTGTAATTGTCAATATTCAATGGAACTGTTAAAAGTCTATGTATCATACTATTGAAAGCTGCTAATTTATGACTGATTGGGTGGACTGAACTATTATGAATTGTAATGTCTGTATGTGATGGTTTGTGAAATATAGAAAAGTCATGTCTATTATTTATATTTGAAATTGTAAGATCTAGAAAGTTTATGGACTTATTTTGTTCAATTTCTACTGTAAATTTGATATTTTTATGTATTGAGTTAATGTGAGTAATGAAGTTATCTAATTGTCTCGTAGTACCAGTAGTGAAGCAAGCTAAAATGTCATCTACATATCGGTGCCAGTAAACAAATTTTTTACTAAGGGGGTGTTTATGAATTATCTTTTCTATGTTATCCATGAAAATTTCTGATAATAGGGGACTGAGAGGGTTGCCCATAATCAAACCCTCTTTACTGCTATAAACCTTTCCGTTGAAATGAAAATAATTTTGATTTAAACAAACTCTTAATAAATTTATAATATCAGACTGAATTATGGGATTAGTATTATTGTAAGTGAGCAAGTTATCAACAAGAGTGATAGTTTCATCAGGAGGTATACTAGGGAATAGATTTGTTACATCGCAAGATATGAATTTAGACAAGTGAGTTAGTTTTATATCTTGAATATTATTAATTAGTTCTGTTGAGTTTTTAATTGAAAATTGAGGTTTGAATGAACAATATTTGGAAATTATATCTATTAGAAATTTAGAGATTTAGTATTAAGGCACTGTATAAATAGAAAGTTTCTCATTATACCTCCAACGTTTGAAAAAGCTACTGTGTTAGCGAAACGCGTCACTTTATGTTTAATTACAATGTAGATTTTACAAAATAAAATTGTTTGATTTCATAACTTTCTATTAAATTAATTCATACAAAACTGTACCTACTTTTGTTTAAAACCTAAAATCACATTAAAAATTCAGAAAATTTTAGTTTGTAGTTTGTGTTATTGATATGTTCGTTTTCTGTTAAATATAAAATGGGATATAAAAATATTTATCCCAACAACAATGAGTGAAACAATATCTAACGAAAGAGCAAAAAATCATTTTGGTTGAATGTATAGGAATATATAGGACTGTACATACTGAATTAATTTGCAAGGTATTTACGGAAGGGTTTACCAGGCAGGTTGCCAAAAACTTGTGGCAACAAATTACTGAGCAATTAAACTTGGTGATTTGGAGAGGCAGAAAAAGACTGCTTGGTGTGGCGGAAGGTTTACACACCGATAAAAAACCTTATAACCAATTTTGTAACTTTTCAGTATATTCTAGATCTGGCAAGATTTAAAAAATGCTGTAGCCAAAGAAGTTATGACATAATATACTGGTGGTGGCCCAGCCTCTCATCTTGTGGGAACAGCAAATTTTCAATACCAAAGAAAAGTATGGTGAAGCTTATTCAGCGTTTGCAAAAAAAGTCTGACAACAATGCAGATCTCACTATTTTTCTTTAAAAATACGACAAATATGGAACTCATATGTTCTAGGCAAACATGCAAAACACTAATCTCTTCATATTCTCACTTAAAGAATAGCCTAGTAGTTTCATAGTGAGAAGTGTTGCCAATTCCGTACAAGAATCCCATACTTTCCTGGAAAAGCCCCACCAATAATTTTCTGATAATTATAACTAGATGCACGAACCTTTGTTGCTATAGAAATATCACGAGTCGACAAAGTCCACGAGTGGGACTTCTTAATAGCAATAAAGACGAATGCTAATCTAGTTAAAATTATTTAAAAATATTATTACCACGAATGTAATTCGGCGTGATTATTTTTCAAACTATTTAGCAAAATGCAAATAAGTAAGTATTTTGCGAAAAGAAAAAAAAAATAATTAAGTATCTTTAGGTTAACTGATAGCAAATTTTGAATGTGAAATAAAAATGACACTGACAAATCCGGTAAGTCTTTCTTACGCATTCATTCAAACGAAGATCCAATCAAACAATGTGGAAAAATTATCAAAGGTAATACCACGAGTGCTTCAAATTTTATCGATAATTTTTTCTTTTCCACGAAATCTTGTTTATTTGGCAAAAATATGAAAACGAATCGATTAATAAAATCACGAGTCCGTTAGGACGAGGGATTTTATCTAAATTCGGTTTGTTTGAATGTTTTTGCCTCAAATAAACAAGTTTGAGTGATGAAAATAAAAAATTATGTGATAAAATTTGAAGAGCGAGTTGTATTTGGGAAGATTATTTTTTTCAACAATTTAAAATTTAGTATTACCTGAATGCTCAATATTCTCTTGGGTGATGGCACTGAATCGGTTTGTGTTCATTTTTCAATAAACTTCGAAGCACTTTTAGTTGTCAATAATGACAAATGTAAAGTAAAATTTTGACGTTTCAATGCAAACAACGTATTATCGATGAGGAAGCAGAATTATCAGTATAATACCGAATGATTGGCTAGAATAATGTATTGCTATTGGTTAAAACCATCAAAATGTCAGATTTTGACAAGTGAAAAAAATAATCAGCTATAATATACCAAGAACATTGATAATTTGCAATAATTTTGTCATAGATTTCGAAATCGTGACGCCGAAGGCAGAGGGTTGTTACCTCAAAATAACATGCTTGAAGAAAGTTATGGCAAAAGTTATCAAAGTTATCAAGTTATCGAGGTATATTCGGTAAGATAATTCCTTATGCAAATCAATTTGAGAAGTATTTGGTCGATTAAATTATTATTTTTGATTCCAAATTTTAAAACCGACATTTTTTATAATTGTTAAATTGACAGGTTTACTCATTCACAAAAAATATTTTTAAATTACCTTAGAAATGCTAAGACACAAAATGATAATTACCGATGGGGTTCTTATCGGAAGTAATTGCACAAGTGCATTAAAATTACCGATAATTTTGCATGACAGCGTGTTGTCTAAAAACTGCATGAGTTTATTTTCATATTTTGGAGAAAGAGCCCGACACCGAATGTGGAGGGGTCTTTTAACAAAATATGAAAATGACCGAATGTGGTTTTTCCAAGACAACACGCTCGGATGCAAAATTATCTGGTCATTTTGATGCACGAGTGTAATTCCAGAATACAAATATTGGTTCCAATATTAAATTCCTATTTTTTTTTTAATACAAAATATCCATTTTAAAACATACTGTTAGGTACAAAGAAAATAAAAAGACCCAAAAATACGATTTATTAATAACTATTTGATTTGTGTTTCATCCGATGTATATTTTTTTTCAGCACAAAAGCTCATAAACTGTCGGCACACGTATTGTCTGTTGTGTTTGGTGTTCTTTGGTTCGCTTTCCATTACTTTATTTTCTATAATTCCCAATGAATCACATCCGAAACGAGACATTTGTGATGTCTTTTAGTCAAAACAATAAGTTGCAATAATATAAATAATAAATTCCCTTGAAGCTAATTCCAATAAATCATGAATCGTTTTATAAATAAGAAATAGGAAGGTTGCACGTACGAAGTCAAGTTCAGAGCGTGAAATAAACATAAACAGTATTATTTATATTTACTAACGATGAACTTGACTAGTTATTCTATTCATTCTAATTATTATTACAATTACTATAGATGTTCAATTACTATTAATATTAGTGTTAGTAATAAGTAGTTTGATGTATACTAGTAAAGTAAAGTAATAAACAGAACATGTCCCAGTGCTACAGGTAGTTGTTTTATTCCTGTAAGATGACAAACCGAGTGACCAGCAACACCACCTATTCAGAGCCCCTTCCACACCTATAATTTACCAAGTATCCATAGTAGGATACATTCATTACACATTTTTAAAAATATTTTTTGACTTTACTTGTCAAACTGATTGATTCACAATGGGATTACCGTGGATACGTACACAATGGTAATAATTTTTACCTACTACCAATATGTAATATCAAACATTACGATACTGATATGAGTTTCGTAATGCGTATCGTATCTATTGCGGGATTTAGCGTGTACTAGGGTTATGTGTATGTGTGTGTGATTTGGTTTACCTGGGCTGCGGATACTATGTCCATTCGCCAGCTTAACATTTTGCTTAAGGAAGTACATATTTTTAAAAATTAAATCTTATACCTATACTAGTATGATACATTTTTTTATCTACATTTTAGAATTCACATCTTTTTTTTTATTCTTTAATTGTTTTTCTTTTTATTTTTATTTATTTTTTTTAATTAATTTATTTTTTTCTCTTTTTATTATTATTTTATTATTATTATTATCATTATTATTATTATTTTTTAAGAACACTTTGCGCTCAGGGGTCGATCAGAGCGACTTCAACAAACAAGAGGACCACGGAATGATTAGGATTCACAATAGGTATGGAGATACTACATTAATGGATATGGTTTATAATGTACATAATATAAGTATTCGAGTATTTATCTATTTAAATTTGAAGTACGATTTTACATATATGCGAATATAGTTTTTTGTATACTTCAAAGTTATTTGATCTAATTAATTCTGTTAAATTAAAAGGAACCATTTTTTGATTGACTTGACTTTGAAACTACTAGGGTTTGTATTGCGTTATTTGCAGCAAGCTCTATATCAGAATCCACACCCTCATAGTCGGAACTCATGTCGATACAATTATACCAAACTGAAGTGAACGCATCAAAATTGACAGTTCGGCAAAATAAATCAACAATGAGCGCAACGCTTGCTTGTTACATGATTCTAATATAAATCAATTTCACTAATATTGACTAATTTTGAGTAAATAATTAACATTATTGGTAGTAGGTAAAATAATGTACTATATTCGTATCGTAAATTCATATTACGATATTCAATGGGTTATCAAAATCGGCCTAACGGCCTCGTTTAACAAATTTCCCATCTCATTTCGTAATATGAATATTTACGACACATATCGTAAATATCTATTATCGCAAACCGTCAGTAAATCCATCAATTATTAGATTGATTTCCGGAAGTAAACAAACAGTTCACCTTCCTCCACTTTATCTGCCGCATTTGCGGTAGGTGAAGTGACATGTGCGGCAGGTAAAGTATTTTGACTTTGACATTACTCGAAAATCATCATCTGTCAGTGTCGCGCTTCTCCTTATTACGGCTCCATAATATAGTTCAGTCAGTCAAGACAATCAATTGATTATAATTCCAAAAGTTTTCAAATTTTGACGTAAGGTCGGGAATGGTATAAAAACAAACTATGAAATTTTGCAACCTGTTCCGGAGTCCGGAACATTGTTAAAATTGCAATCAAATTAAATTTTGCTCTATGGTCGTGAAAAAGATTCCAAAAGTTCTGCAAACTTGGGGAAGTTTTCGATATAATATTTCATATCACGTATTAAATTTGCAATCAATCTGAGTGTACGGAACATTTATTGTTATTAAAAATTAATGTTTTTTTTTATTAAACTGAAGGAAAACGTTCCAAAAGTTCTGCAAATTTAACAGATCTATCGGAAAAATATACCGAACGACTGTACAAATTTGCAACTTTTTACGTTGACCGCAACATGTTTATTTATAATTTTTTTTAATTCGTGGTCATTTTTTCGAGCAAGGCGGTCTCGGAATAATTACAAAAGTTTTGAAACTTGGTTGCAAACTTTGAAAACATCTATTCTGATGCATTTACAAATTTGCAACCTCATATCAAGAAGAAGAAGAAGATCAAGAACTTTTCAATTTTCTTGAAGGTGAAAAAATAATAAAATTACATTTTTGCAAATTGCATAAAGTTCCGGATCGCGTATGAGGTTGCAAATTTGTAAATGCATCAGAATAGATGTTTTCAAAGTTTGCAACCAAGTTTCAAAACTTTTGTAATTATTCCGAGACCGCCTTGCTCGAAAAAATGACCACGAATTAAAAAAAATTACAAATAAACATGTTCCGGTCAACATAAAAAGCTGCAAATTTGTACAGTCGTTCGGTATATTTTTCCGATAGATCTGTTAAATTTGCAGAATGTTTGGAACGTTTTCCTTCAGTTTAATAAAAAAAAAACATTAATTTTTAATAACAAAAAATGTTCCATACACTTAGATTGGTTGCAAATTTAATACGTAATATGAAATATTATATCGAAAACTTCCCCAAGTTTGCAGAACTTTTGGAATTTTTTTCACGACCATACAGCAAAAATTAATTTAATTGCAATTTTAACAATGTTCCGGACTTCGGACAAGGTTGCAAAATGAGATTTATTGTCGTCTCAATGTACCATTCACTTGACCGAAGTTTGAAAACTTTTGGAATTATAGTTAAATTTTCGATTTCGAATGTCAATAATGACTGGATTAAATGACCATAATTTGTTTGTTGTCGATGTGAATCTGAATCTTCTTATGTTTGTATAAGAAACGAAACAGGAAAAAGTCTTACATTTTGTTTAATGCGTAGGTACATCTGAAAAATATACTGCAGATCAGAGCAGAAATCGACTTATGACTAATATCTTTGCTATCAAGGCATATTTAATATATTTGGAACACGACTGTTGACTACGTTTTCGAAACACACCCTTTAGTAACTAATCTGGTAACTTTTAGTGGTGTGGGTAAGGCTTTTCAAATTACTCCTCCTGGTTTTTAAATGAACTATAGTAGTTAAAAAAAATATTCTATAGACCTAATTGGGAGGGATGTTCATCAACACTACTATTTTTCTTAGTGTAGTGTTACTTTTCTCAGTGTATCAAGTAGTTTATGTGTCAATGCCTCGACGTATTTCCGCTCAATAACGTGTAAGTCCGACTTCAAAGGAACCGACAAAGCTTTCCGTCTCTTGTTAGATGGTGTACTCTGTGGTTATACATCGAAAACTTGTTGGATAATTACAAAGAGTGTCAGTTTGACAGTTCAAATAATCCGACCGCGGAGCGGAAGGATTATTCTGATTAGCTGTCACTCTGAAGACTCAGATAGTCTTGGTCTTGGTCTTGTTTATTCGGTCTTGGTATGGCTTATTTTAGTCTTGGTCTTGTTCTTGCGTACAAAGTCTTGGTCTTGTCAACTAGCAAAATTCTTTATTTTTTTACCATTTTATTAATATTGGAAATATATTAGCGTATTATTATTTTGTACGCTAAGTCTTGCATATTCAGTCTTGGTTTTGTTCTTGCTAGTCTGAGGATGGTCTTGTTCCTATACTGCAAGACCAAGACCAATTTTCATCACTAAAGAGAACATTTTTCCCCTATTATGAAGATCTTTCAAGGTTTGAAGTATGAGTGAGCGAGGAAGGGAATCAAATGCACTTTCTTAGAGAGAAGGAAATGGAAGGGTTAATTGTCCCTTGAAGAGGGATCAGGTACGGTTCAAGAATGGTACATTATTTTGATATGATTACTTTGATTATTATCAAAGTCGACCTTTCCGAGCTTTATTTTATTATACAGGGTGTTTTCAAACAACGTTTGCATGTAGATACCTCTCATAAAGTTGAACAAAATGATATTAGGATTGAGGGGTCCAGCCTGTTAGTTTTCGTTTTAATTGTATAATTTCAAAATTGATTAATAAATTGATTCGAAATGTTTTAAAATGTAAAAGGGAATATTTTGATAAAAAAACATGTATCAATTTTTGATCCAGTGGTGTACATTTGGAAGAATATGTCACTTTCCCCCTCCCAGTTCTTACGCCACTGGCATTTCAAGCTATTTTTATTTTATTTTGTATTCCTCAATTGTTTCCACGTGAAAAACTTATGACCTTCACATATATTCAAAAATTTGGAGTTATCAAGATATTTAATGTTTTCATCAAGTCAACATTACTTTTTAATAAGTATACGTATAACAAGGTAAATATAGAAGATATGAGCTATAATATGAAAGTATTTATTAGAAGATTATCATTTCTTAAATATCTAACAAATTTCCACTTTCCGGAATTTTAAATTTGCTTGGAGATTCTAATAAACATAAATTATAATAAACTTTTTGAAACGCAAGTGCTTTGATTTTATCAGATTTTTTCTTTTTCTCTCTTTTTTTAAAAAGTATTACGCTGTAAACTGTAATAACTTTGAAAATAATATACTTTTAATGGCTGAACTCGACGACATTCTTGTCTTTAGAAAGATCAGCATTAGCGCTACTTTCCGTAATAAATAAAAAGTTTTTAATGAAAAGCGTTTTCATTAAAAAAAACATTGTATACATTTTTTCATCTAAATTTTAGAAATATGACAACATTACAGGACAAAGAAAAGTCGTTAGTTTTAATGTGTAACACGCCTAACTCTGCGTACAAAATTTTATATCTAAAGAACAAAACCCAATTTCTCATATTGCCTGGGGGTGAAAAAAAAGCGTTGGGGTGAACCGTAAGGGTAGAAAAAAAAATGAAGGGCGAGCATTTTTTATTGTGTACCGTTTGTATAAGGGGAATCAATCGATGAAATATTTTCGATTTTTGATACACACACCGGGCCCTTTTTTTATTTCTTGGTTGGGTTAGGTTAGGTAGTTTATTTTTTACCTTTCCCAAGTGCAGTGAGTTCTTCAATATGTGAACAAAATTATTCTTGAACAAATCAAAATAGGTATGAGCAAAAATTTAATACTTATACTTAAAAAAAATCGAAATGTTTCTTCGTCTTCCAAATCATTTTATTTATAAACCAAAATAGAAATGAAATTTAAATTAATACAGTTGGAGTGAGAATCAAATTGTATCTACTGGGGTACTTCGGGGATCTGAATTAGACCCAATAGACTCGTGATACAAAAATCAATATTTTCTATATCTATATCTCCTTTCATAATATACTCTCCTTTTTCTTCTTTTTATACATTTTTTGTATTCTCATTCCTCGCTGTGCTTATTAATAATGTCTATATTATTTCTTATATCACCTTTTTCATATTTTTTTTATTCTTCTCTTTCTATGATGCTATTCTGATTATTGATTTCAATTTTATTCATATTCAATAATTAAATATGATCAATATTAGAAAAATATTAGTTTCTACAATATAACCTATTTATGTATTTTTTTAAACATAAAAAGTTGTTAACTTCATAAAAATATTCATATAGTATTTGAGATTATTGAATTTTCCATGTTATTTATTCAAAATTATTCACAAGTCTTTGTAGATTATAGAAATATAAATTCATTTTAACACTTATATTTAGGATGTCCAGCAAAAATATATTTTATTTCACATTTTACTAATGTTATGATGATCTACTGTAGATGGACCTCACAACAAATTTTTTGGAGTTAAACTTCAAAATATTATTGATTGTTTAGTTTACAATTTTTTCGTGGTGTCTGATAGGGACCAGAATCGCTGCCGAAACGTTGAATTAAAAATATAAAAAAGATTATAGTTTGATTTCCCAAATAATTAACAAAAAGGAAAATTCAGAAATGTTGTTAAGACTGCATATACTATTAAAATCTTTAAAAAGAGTTAAATTTTATTTCATTGAGACGTAGAATTATTTTCGAATAATATATATATAATCTTAAAGCCCTTCTACCACATAGTGGTGTAGGGTGTGTTGCAGGTGTGTTTTCCGTCACGAATTTTTTCCATTTTTTTTCTATTTTGAGCTAAGTCCTTCGCTTCTATCCAGCTTCTTCCTCTTTCATCCAGTAATCCAAGTTTTTCTTGGTCTGCCCCTTTTTTAATTTTTTCCAACTTTTGCTTTCCATATTCTCTTTACTGGTCTTCGTTCATCCATACGTTGTAAAGGTCCCCACCATTATAGTTGTCTTTCTTCTACAAATTCTAAGGGTGATTGTATACCTAGGTCATCTCTGATATCTATGTTTTTCATTCTATCCTCTTTTGTTACACCTCTTACTCTTCTCAAATATTTCATCTCTGTCGGCTGTATTTTACTTTTTTGTTGTCCTGTTAACACCCATGTTTCACATCCATATAAGTATTGGTCGATATATTGTTTTGAATACTTTTAACTTCGTTTCTTTAGATATTTCTTTTTTGTTGATAAATTTTGTATTCATGGCATAGTATAGTTTGTTAGTTTTAACTATTCTATTATTAATATCTGCTTTCAGTGTTCCGTTTTCGTCTACTATTGTTCCAAGGTACTGAAAATGTTCAACTTGCTCTATTTTGGCTGTATCTATTCTTACATTTATTTCCTCTTTGACGTCTCCAATGACCATAGCTTTTGTCTTGTTTTTGTTTATTTTCATTCCCATGTCCATCATTGCTGCATTCCACACATTTATGTTTCCATGTTGTTCTCTTTCATTTTTTGCTATTAATATGACATCGTCTGCAAATGCTCCTTCACTAATGTATACCCTGCACAATTGTAAATGTCCCACACATACTTTTTTACTCAGTTTTGTGCATTTCTTTATGATCTCATCCATGTAAATAATAAATAACAAAGGGCTTAAACTTCCTCCATGTCTTAGTCCCATATTTGTAGTGAAATTTCCTGACATATTGTTATTTCTTATTACTGCGTTCTCATTTTTCTCATAGATGTTCTGTATTATTCTTATTATTTTTGTATTAATATTTTCCACATTTTTTCTCTAGGTACTCTATCAAAGGCTTTTTCTAGATCCAGGAAAGCCACGAATAATTTCTTTTTTTCTTGTACCGCTTTTTCTGTCAACTGTTTGATAGTAAATATGTGGTCTTGGGTACTTCTACCACCTCTAAATCCACTCTGTGACTCCTCTAGTGTATTTTCTATTGTCGATCTGATTCTTTTCTCCAGTATCTTTTCCAACACTTTCATCGCGGTGCTAATTAATGTTATTTCACGATAGTTATTGTAGTCTTTCACATCACTTTTCTTGAAAATTGGTACAATTAGTGCTTTTTGCCAGTCTTTTGGTAGTGTTTCTTCTTCTATTATTTGATTAAACATTTGTAACAACATATCTTTCCCTTTTTGTCCAACGATTTTAATCATTTCTTATGTGATTTTGTCATATCCAGGGGCTTTTCCGTTTTTAAGTTCTCTTATAACCTTTTCTATTTCCTCTTCACTTATTTTCATTTCTGCATCTTCTTGCATACCAATTTGTACGTGTTTCTCTTCATCTTTTGTTTCATTAAGTAGTTCCTGATAATATTCTTTCCATCTTCGCATAATTTCTTCGTCTTCTGTTAGTATTTTTCCGTTCTTATTTTTTATAAAGTATGTATCTCGCTTTTGTTCTGTTTTCATATTCTTTTCGAATAAACCTTAGAATATTATCGTTGTTATCTAAATTTTTCATCATTTATCAATACTGGAAACTAATTAACACAAAATCGAAACAAAAATAATCATAACTCGCCAAAAATAACGACAAACGCATTTTGTTAACGACATTTATAAAATAAAAAAGATATCACTAATTTTTGTTTTTTTGAAATGTACATTTTTTCTTCATTGTATGAAACTTTTTGGGACAGACTGTGTATAGTGGACTTAAGATTCTCCACCAAAAATGATGGAAGGGACAATGTATAAAAAAATTTACGAGAAGTTGTTACAAATATCTTTTTGAAATTTATTGGATTTGACAAAAATATATTCCCAAACACAGACTTTTGGGAGATTTGAAGTTTCCTCGTCTTAGCTATTCGCATTTTGAAGAGGAAATCCGAAAACATAAATTTTCTTAAGAAATTAAAAGAAATGTAGATTTTTATTGAAAAATCAGAATGAATTTAAATATACTTTATCATTTTTGGAGAGTATGATCTGTGAATATTTCGAGAAATAGAAAAATAGTTATTTGTGTACCAAGGCCGTAATGTTGATCTTTTTTGGCCGAATCTGAAATTTGCGGCCGAGGCGTAGCCGAGGCCAAGCAAATTTCAGGTGAGGCCAAAAATATCATACGGCCGAGGTGCACACAAAATTTTTTAAGCGAGTGTCTCATCAAATAGGTAACAACTTTTTTTTACAATTTTGTTTCTAAACAGAGACGAAACTGGAAGATTAGATTCAAATTTTTATTAACCAAATGAAAAGTGTATTATTAAGTAACAAAGATGTGTACAGAATTACTTACAGTAAGTATGATAAACAGAAGTTGGGTCATAACGAAGTTAATAAATTAGGGCATTATTTGCTATTAATTGTTATGTTAAATGTACATTTACTACATTTTGAAAATGTAATACCACTTTTAGACATGACATTGTTAACAAAAATAAATAATAATAATAAATAATTCAAACATGCAAATTAAGTGTGTCTAGTAGGCCGCCTTCATAATTTGACAATCTTAATATCGGACGTGGAAATAACTCAAATAAGCAAATTAAATGTTTCTAGTAGGTTGCCCTCATAATGACTTTGTTTGCAAAAGCGGCCGTAAAGTAAAAAAGCGGCCGTAAAGTAAAAAAGCGGCCGTAAAGTAAAAAAGCGGCCAAAAAAGATACACTTTAGGGACGTTAATAGATCCGTAAAACTTCATTTTTTGTGACACTCGCTTAAAAAAATATTTTAAAGTCGCATGTAAAATAACTAATACTAATACTATATTCAAATGAAAACGGTAAGGTGACAAATGCCGAGGATTGTTACTTTACGCTATATGTAAAGCAGAATAGTATATTAAAGTGGATATTAAGGTCTTTAAAACACGCGCGATTCTTCGAGCACGACGGCGAATCCAGAGTGAGTGTTCTAGAGGCCAGTTATACACGGATACTTCACTCTATTTTTTCATTGGTGCACTTTGAAATTATAAATACTGGTATTTATTACTACTACAACAACAAGAAATGGATGTAAAATGGTTCAATTGCGTTGTCAAGGAATTGATGAAAACATAAACTAACTTGCATTTTGATGGAAGTTCAACCTCATTGAGCTCTGAGAATGTTAACAGTATTCATTTATTTCCTCCGATTTGAAAAATCGAAATGTTAATATCTCAAACAATACCAACTGTACTTTCCATTTTTATTTATAAAATTGAAATTCTTAAATATTGTTAGAATGAAGATTTTGACCTTACAAAGTACTGGTGTCAGATCAATAATGAAAAAATTGTCATTTAGATACTTCGTTTCTCGAGTTGTTCATGTTGCCATGGTAAATTTAAAAAACGCGCGTGTTTTAAAGTTCGATTTAAACACACTGAGGCGTGCTTTAAATAGGTAAAATGATTCACCAATAAAAAAAAAGGTAGAACGTGTCGCGGGACTCACGGTAGGAACTTTAGTTCCTTTTAAGCAAAAGTTATGTAATATATCTGACGTTATAGATAAACAATTTGCATATTCTTTGGTGGTTGAGTAGTAAGCACACCAGACTCTCACGCGGTAGACCCGAGTTCGATTCCCCGCGAGGAATTTTTTTTATTGTTAATTTTATTTTTAAATAATCATTCTGCTTGATATTAATAACGACAACAGGTAGACGTTTGAAATATTTAGCAGAATATTCATTATTATAGATAATGGTACGGTACCCTCCATGAGGGAGTCCGACTGGCAACATCTACTTATAACAGCATCGTATATTTAAAAAAGGAAACCGTAGCATAATACAAATTGGACATTCGTTTACCACAAAATTAGTGGAAACATAAAATTGAATTGTTAAATTTTTAATTTGAAGTTATATTACAGTTTATAGAAATTTTTATTTTCTAGATTTTTTCCTAAGTGGGTCGTAGAAAAAATATGCTGCTCGACTCGTGTGGATTGTCCATATCGCACTTGAACGATTGAGCACTCCGCCTACGGCGTCGTGCTTCATCTTCGTCCTCCTGCGATATGGCCATCATATCCACACTAGTTGCACAAACTACAATTTCTTTCAAAATATGCCCTTTTACATTTAAAAACTACCTGCCAAATGTCAAATCCATATATCCATTTTAAAGTTATCGAATTAAAACATTCAAGTTTTCAAAATTTCAACACCCTGTATTTCGAAAAGTAGCTATTTATAGACCCCTTAATCGCGCAAAAAAAATTATGGAAATAATAGTAAAAATTTATCCGAAATTCAAGTAGATCACTAGCATTGCGAATACCAGCTTTGCATAGAATTTCAATATAGCATCGGTGGTTCAGTGGTTAGAATGCTCGCATTGCACGCGGGCGGCCCGGGTTCGAATCCGGGCATGAGCATATTTATTATTATGAATCTCTGCTTCGTAAACGAGAGAGAGAGAGACTAAGGAGGCACAAGCACGCAAAAGCAAGGCACATAACGAAGCAATGTAACATAACGCAGCGTAACGTAACGCGTAACGGTCAGATCTTTTGCGTCGCGACCCCTGGTCGCTCAAACATAACCTGGCGTAAAGAACTAAAGTTCCAAAAAGGAATTTTTGCGCGATCGATCTTCTTTGCTTATTTACAGCATTGGTTGTCAGGACGGTAGGTTGTGTTTGCTGGTTTCTAAGTCTAACACGTCGGTAAGTGGTTTACTTACCGTTCAGACGTCTGTAAGTGAATTACTTACCGACGTCTTAGCCCTATATACATTTAAGTGGTCCTAAATAATATATTACTTCATTCATTACACAAAAGGAACAAAAAAAATAAGAAGATTTATATTTTTTTATTGAACATAACCGAACAAAACTATATAAAAAGTAATAAATACAAAAAACAATTTCACCAAAATGCACATTATATTTTATACTGATCGAGAAGTATAAATGTCACTTTTGACATTTCGTTCATTTCGAAGAAATTTAAATTATTTTATTCGAAATTTATTTCAATACGATCGCGCAAAATATGGTATAAGCATCTCGAACGTTAAGGGTAATACCGGTCTCCAGTTGCTGTCGACTGGTAAACAACCTATACCGTTCTTAATACTTAATAATACTATATTTTCGCTCAACTATTTCATTAAATTTGGCGGAAGTAGCTTTAGAGTGTAAAGTAGCTGGGAAGACAGACCTAATAAAATCTATAACATTTACCTAGCGATATACCCTCAATACTTTTTCGACAACTCTATAAAATACCAAATGAAAAAAAGTTTTTCATTATAGGTATTTCAATTTTGGTAGTCAGTGTTGAAAATATTAACCAAGAAGATTTCCCATTGGTACATTCGGGGAGGCAATTAAAAAAAATATAGAATCGTCAGACCGACGTTGCGAAATCCCTTCGATATATCGCGAAATTCTAGCATATTTTACTTAATATACAGAAAAAACTCTACAGAAAAATAAAAACTGGTGCATAAAATAAAGTGAAAAACAAATAGAAATAACACAATGAGATTGGGATAAAGGAACTCTCAATGGATTAAAATGTAAACAAATCACAAACCCGGCGTCAATTGATGGTTTTATATGACGCCATTTTGCGTATCGATTGTAGTGCTATCTAGCAGCACGTGTTGAAAGTAGGTATAAGGTAGAAAACTGGGAAATCAGAAACTGTAATTAGTGTACAGCTATCTACTTTTAACTCACTTAATAATGTCAATGTTGCCATATTTCAATTATAAACTAACTAGATATTTCAGAGTTCCTGTAAAAAACCAAGACGCACACCTTAAATATCTTTGTGGTATTATGAATATTATGTTTTCGTGTACATTTTAAAATTATTAAGTTTATACATAATATATATTGGAAAAAAAGGTTTCTCACAATAATTGTGTACTTTATTTGTTTTAAGTTAAAAATATATATATTTATTATTCGCCACACTTCTATTATGGACAAAGATAAGTTAGTATCATAATGTTACCAGAGCAATGCCATAGTAAAATAAAATTGTTTCCGTTTTCCAAAACGGTCATGGACAAAAAATTTGTCGAGATATCCACGCAATTTTAGAGGAGAGCATAGGTATTCTGAAATTCAAAGATGACAATAATGAAGGGATGACTAAGCCCCATGATTTGGGATATAGAATATTCAAAGCTAACAAAGTTCAAAATGCTTTAATTCATTATGATGACAATGGGAATACATATATTGAAACTAAGGTTCTTGCAAGTATGAAAAGAACGATTTACACCTCCGGAGCTTTAATTAATGGAGATGGCGAAGTGATCTGGGGTGAATGCAATTGTGTGGGTGCAATATTGGGTAGATGCAAGCATGTGTTTGCAATGTTATGGCAAATGTTGGATTATGTCCATGATGAGAAACAGTTCATTGAAGATACTGCATGTACCTTTAAAGCGCCAGAATGGAGAAAAGGTTCTCCAACCCTTTTTGTAATCAAACCCCTTCATGAATTAAAATTTTTGAGACATGAGCCACAATACCGGAACAAAAAGATCTTCAGAGTTCTTGAAAAAAGAGCAAATGATTTATTGGTGACTAAGAACACCATGGTCTTGGATAAAACAACTTTAGAAAACCATGCGTTCAACTTAAAAATAATAATTTAAGTTTTCTTTTGTAAAGGTAAGTACAATAAAGTTCTGGCAAGAACAATAAATAGATAAAGTTTTCAACCTAAAACAAACAAAATACACAACTTTTCCACTTTTATTAATATCACAAATATATTTAAGGTGTGTCTCGGGTTTCCAGAGGAACACTGAAATATCTAGTTCGTTTATAATTCAAACATGGCAACATTGACATTTTTAAGTGATTAAAATGTAGATGGCGCCACATTAATTACCCTTAGTAGTCACCTATTTTTCTACCTCAGGCCTACTTTCGATAAGTGTCTTTAGATAGCACTACAATACGATCCACACGATCCACCACAGTATGGCGTCAGCCGAAACCATCAATTGCTTTAACTCTTCTTAGGAAGCAATGAAATAGGTATTGAGTATACGTTGTGTCAATAACGTTTACGTGTATATGTGGTGCTTCAAGTGTCTAGTGTCATTTAATTGGACATGTAATAACTAGATACAAACTAACAAGTTTATTAGTTACCTTGTGGTTATTGAAGTAATCATTAATAGTTATTAACAACAAAAGTTCAATAAAATTATGTAAAATGCAATACTAAAGTAGTGCTTAGGGTGCGGAGAAATACTTTTACACACGGTCGTAGTTTTGTTACTGACAGATGTTTTCATGCAATATTCATTTATGGTTTCCAGTAAATTTGAGTAATACCCTAGATTTTAGAAAGACAAATAAATTCCATTACTGGAAAACAATTGCTGGTGTTTCCATTGGTCAAGACCCTGTGAAATGTCCAAGATGGATGATAAAAAATGTGCGCTAAGCCAATAGAGGTTCTAAGTTGAAAACTACGTAAAACAATTTCCAAAAAATGGTAAATTTTATGAACAGTATTGTGAACCTAATCAAGATGAAAATAATTTATTGATATGCAATTTCCTATAATTTCAATTCACCCCGATAATTATTTTTTTTTGTTAATCACCTGGCACTCAAACAAGAATCCCAAATTAGACATCTGGTATATTCATCTCTTTAATATCCCATTTATTAGCTACAGCCTACTTTTGATTACACTCCAAAATCTCCCTAATATTTTTTTTACCAAACCTCGACATGCATACTTTGGGTGTAATACATGTTAAATACTGAGTTACCCCTCGTCAAGGTGCATCTACTATAAAATTAAGTCTCTCACCCCTTTTGTTTTTTGTGTAACTGAACACGCCGCTTAGTTTTTTTTGCTTAGATCAGATTGAATGTGTCTCAATTTTAACCCTCTTTCGTAACCTCCCCAATTAGCATAATTAATCCAGCATGGCGCAAAAAAAAATTATAAATAAAACCACCCTCTTACCGCAATGCTAGTAGAAAAAACTGTTTGCTTTTACTATTTGTTACAATGAGTCCCTTTAGAGACGGTTATCGTCCAATCGTAATTAACCAAAATAGTATAAAAAACTTTCAATGGGTTTGTTTCTTTATAATTTATTTGGTTTAAATTAGTTGGTGTAAAATGGGGATGGAATTTTATTGTTTAATTTTTTTATGTTGGAAATCGTTTAAGGGAGTGATTGGTATTTTTGTTTTGAATAACAAGCGTTTGATGGATATAATAAAGAATATAGGTATTTAAATTATGAATTTACACAGTAATTGTACAAAAATTAAGAATATTCATCAATGAATCTCTAATTTTGTTTTTGGCTCGTCCCAAAAATAACGCGTTATAGGAGCAATTCTGTAAGCTGATGTTAAATTTCAAAGCATGGTAAGCAATTAGACAATGTGCTAACTTCATTTTACTGTTCAGGATGCATAATAAGCGTTGAAATATTGACGGAGAACTCTTATTTGAACACCATACTCACCTGTTAAACTTTAAATTTCTATTTTATCTATGTATAGATTATAGTATTATTAAGTATCAAGAACGGTAAGGGTTGTTTACCGGTCGACAGCAATGTCCAATTTTGCTGTAAATGAACAAAAAAGATCGATCGCGCAAAAATAGTATATTAAGTATTAAGAACGGTAAGGGTTGTTTACCGGTCGACAGCAATGTTTGGAGGCTGAGCGTAGCGAAGCCTCCAATTTTGCTGGAGACCGGTATTATCCTTAACGTTCGAGATGCTTATACCATTTTTTGCGCGATCGTATTAAATTTCGAATAAAATAATTTAAATTTCTTCGAAATGAACAAGATGTCAAAAGTGACATTTATATTTCTCGATCAGCTTAAAATATAATTTGCATTTTGGTAAAATTGTTTTTTGGCTATTTATTCCTTTTTATATTGTTCTGTTCGGTTCTGCTCATTAAAAAAATATAAATAAACTTTGTTCATTTTGTGTAATGAATGAAGTAATATATAATTTAGTACCACTTAAATGTATGCAGTGCTAGGACGTCGGTGAGTAATTTGCTTACCGACGTCTGAACGGTAAGTAAATCACTTACCGACGTGTTAGACTTAGAAACCACTAAACACAACCTACCGACCTGACAACCGATGCTGTAAATAAACAAAAAAGATCGATCGCGCAAAAAATAGCATAGATTCTAATAGCTGAAATGGGTAGACTGCAATTACGCTCAGTGGTCAGGGTTCTCAAACGGCTGTCCTAATCCCATCATGCAATTGCGCTCACGTCTTTAAAAAGGTATGCTGTGATTGCAAGCAAAGTGATGATAAAAAACTGATTATTGTTTACTTATTATTTCAATTTATATTCATTGTATATTCCATAATGTACATATCTACATATTTAATTTGAACATGCTGTATAACATATATTGACAAAATCTTTTCTGGATATTTCTTTATTTTTTAATTTACCTTTCAAATTTGTATCATATTTTTATTATTCAATTACACGTAAGCTTCTACTTGAAAATATTTAATTTATTTAAAAATACATAAAAAATATTAGGATGGGGAGAATAAAATATATCATGAAAATGGCTATGGAAAGATTCACAGTGGACCGTTCTCGGCTTGGGCTACATGAAGCCCACATCTCTGGAGGAAATCTTGCAGATTGAGAAATGTAATGGTCCTTCAAATAATGGCTTCAAATAATGGCAGAAGGACATTATACGGGCATCGCTGGAGGAGGCTTCGGCAACCAATTCTTCAACGAAGCCTTCCGAAACATCAGCACTGTCTAAATATATGAGGCCGAAAGACCCGCGTGACTAGTTCTTTAAGCTACTGTCCTTGTCAAAATACTCTCTCTTGACTCCAATATTCTGTATTTTCCTCAGCCAAGCTTAGCTGATGTGGAATCTGCAGCCAGTTATCTTTAGCTGAGACTTTCTTTGTGAATGGCTTCTTCGAAATCACACACAATGTCACTTGTGATTTTGGCTATAACAATTAACAGATATTACATATCCTAAAACTTATTCACCAGCTTCTGCCTTTTTATTTTTCAAAAGTGCAAAAACTAACTGCACATAATGTCCATTACGAACCGTGTGAATCGTGAATAACTGCGAGAAGACTTTTGTGCAGTAGTTGGAGGTCACAGAAAAGCTTTACTTCACTACAAAAAAATTGTAAGTTTTTTCACAGCTGAAAATAGCTATTCCCATCTCATTATACATCAAGAGCAGGAAGTTTTCATTTATAAAATTTTAATTTCAGTTATAGCTGAAGCGTCGAAAACGTATAGTTTTTTTTTCAATTGTTAATTTTATTTTTAAATAATTATTCTGCTTGATATTAATAACGACAACAGGTAGACAATTGAAATATTTAGCAGAATATTCATTTTTATAGATAATGGTACGGTACCCTTCTTGAGGGAGTCCGACTGGCAACATCTACTTATAACAGCATCGTATATTTAAAAAGGGAAACCGTAGCATTATACAAACTGGACATTCAAGAACTGTACTTTTACCACAAAGAAATTAGTAGAAACATAAAATTGAATTGTAAAATTTTTAATTTGAAGTTATATTACAGTTTAAATAAATTTTTATTTTCTAGATTTTTTCTTAAGTGGGTCGTAGAAAAAATATGCTGTTCGACTCGTGTGGATTGTCCATATCGCACTTTAACGATTGACTTGAACGATTTAAACTTCGTCCCCGTGCGATATGGCCATCATATCCACACTAGTTGCACAAACTATTTCTGTCAAAATATGCCCTTTTACATTTAAAAACAACATGCCAAATGTCAAATCAATTTATCCATCCATTTTAAAGTTATCGAATTGAAACATTCAAGTTTTCAAAATTTCAACACCCTGTATTTCGAAAAGTAAATGTGCTAGATCCCTTAATCCTCCTATCATTTTGTCCAATTTTACGAGAGAAATCTAGATGCAAACGTTGTAATTACCCTTAACGTTCGAGATGCTTACACCATTTTTTGCGCGATCGTATTGAAATGAATTCCGAATAAAATGATTTAAATTTCTTCGAAATGAACGAAATGTCAAGAGTGATATTTATACTTCTCGATCATTTTAAAATATATTTTGCATTTTGGTGTTTTTATGCTATTTATTACTTTTCGACGTCTGAACTGTAAGTAAATAACTTACTGACGTGTTAAAATTAGAAACCAGTAAACACAACCTACGGTCCTGACAACCGATGCTGTAAATAAACAAAAAAGATCAAGCGAGCAAAAAAACTTATGGAAATAATAGTAAAAATGTATCCGAACAAATTTAAGTAGATCACCAGCACTGCGAATACCAGCTTTGCATAGAATTTTAATATAGCATCGGTGGTTCAGTGGTAAAATGCTCGCCTTTAACGCGGGCGGCCCGGGTTCGATTCCCGGCCGAAGCATATGAATCGCTGCTTCGTAAACGAGAGAGAGACTCAGGAGAGAGCACTCGCACACAAGTAAGGCACATAACGAAGCAACGTAACATAACGTAACGTAACGGTCAGATCTTTTGCGTCGTGACCCCCGGTCGCTCAAACCTAACCTGTCGTAAAGAACTAAAGTTCCAAAATACCCAATATTGTCACTCTCAAGTAATTCTTAGTGCGTGGTAAAACGAAAATTTCACTTAGCAATTCCAAAATCTGATTTAGGTATTACCTAACTTTAGGAAATGGTTGGTGAAATTGGGCATTTATGTCCTATACTTAAGAACTTTATAAATTTTAAAATAAATTGTAGCCATCGCGACCAGTGGCGTCGTGATATATAGATAACTATAGTGATTTTCTCAGATATCATTTATTAGTATGCCATTTTGGAGACCGATTGAAAAAACAATTCGGGAAAACCTATTAAAAACTCAATAAAAAGATATATATGCCTGATGCCATCGGGCGGCGTTTGTACCTTTTAAGAATGACATCTCGGAAGGGACTGGGCTGAGAAAATTTAGTCATAGGAATTACACATCATAATTTTCCCTCCTGAATTTTTTGCAAAAATTCAGAAACACCCCATATAAAAAGCTATAAAACTTAATTAAAATTATTTTCAATCTCTCTTCTTTTTTCTTTTTTTTAGTCATTTGAAATAAATAGCATCACCGTTAAAAATATATTAATAACAAAAATTCGTAACTTCTGAAACGTGACGTATTTTTTCCAGTAAGTATATCAGCAACATCCGGACGACGGACGACCATTTTCCCTTTTCCATATTAATCTAAGGACGGGCGTTGTTTGCGTCCCGACGCCCCTCACATATCTACGAATAAACAGAGAGAGGTGACATATAATACCCCTTCCATAATTTTCAATTTGGACAATTTTTCTCGTACGTTGTATATACTCGAGGATGTTAAATATGGCAGTCTAATGATAAAATACACTGAGAATTATAAATACGTAATGCCAAAAGTAGCTTAGTTATTCATACTTAGAGTCGACGAGTTCTACAAAATGATACACTATGTATTATAATAAGAAGATATTTTTGAAAAATAAACATGAGGAATGAATAGTAGTCAGAGAATTATGAAGAGTTACTTCAAAATATTACAAAATCGTCCATACTGTATTGTTTTTTCTCCACGACTAAATAATAACGCACAAATTATTTTTACATATTTAGCTGCATAATGATATAAATTCTTCACACCAGTGAATAGTAAAAAGAATTCACTCTCGTTAGCCAATCACATTCTAATATTATCAGAATTCACGCTAAAATTAAATAAAATGAATAAATCAAATCGTCTCTTTAAAACGTCAAATACCTAAGAACGCAAGTCGCTTCTGACAGCGCGTCGTTTGAAACGTCAAAATAATTATAAAATCATAATTTTACGTATCATAGTGAATATGTACGCCTCCCGGAATTAATTTCACTTATAAATGTAAGGATTCCGATTGAAAATATGAGTTACGTATATATATTTACTCTTTACATTTTTATAAATATGCTCTATAGCCTAGTGGTGGTTGACTATTGCGCGGACGATCGAGGTTCGATCCTCATCTGGTAGTTTTTTCTTTTTAGTCGTGGAGAAAGTATAGTCTTTTACTTGTGTAGAATGGCTATTATTCACTTGGATGATTTCAAAACTCACTCGCTGCGCTCGCTCTTTTTGGAAACTTCATAAGCGTGAGTAATAGCCATCATTCTGCACTCGTTGAAGAATATACTATTATATTTGGAAAATGTAATTTTATTTTGTTTTATGATTTTTTTATGTGCGCTTGCTACTTACTCCTCTCAGGTGGTGGTTCAATAAAAAGTATGACTATTATCAATTTCTTTTAATAAAATTGTCCAATGGGATTTTATTACAAACAATAAATGAGTTACATTGAATGATTTAGTCTCAGGCTGACTTGTTAAATCCTAAACATTTTTGAACATCGGGGAATGCAGACAGTAGATACATAAAGATGTCGTTATTTTACTTATTGAAGAAGTGTCTGAAGAAGGTGAAAACAATTCAACGAAAGCTTTCACTAAAACTTTGAAGAGTGTACTTTTATAACTACTCTCTGCAATCCACGCTATTGAATAGTAGTTTACCTAACAAGTGCGGAAAGTGATACTTTTCCGCATGCCATTGCAGATGGCCGAACGACGCTTTAGCGAGTTCGGCCAGCAATCGCGTGCGGAAAAGTCACTTTACGCACGTGTTAGGTACACTATTTTTTCTACTAGCATGCGAAAAATAACCCAAAAGTTAACATAAAGATACATTTCTAATTGAATGCATATTAACAAATTAATTATTATTATTTGACATTCATTTGATGAGGCTTATACCAGGGCCATTAAAAAATGATTGAAAAATAAGTTGTTTTTTTATTGAAAATTATAGCAAAATTATAATAAATTTCTTAATTTTTCAGTCATTTGGTAAACTTGGATATACAAAATACATATTTTGAATATTCAAATGTCAGTATATTCCTCAAATGTCAATAAATTTACTTTCCGCACTAGTGCGGAAAAGTGACTATTTCCGCACGCTTTTTAGTGCGGAAAAGATTCACTTTCCGCACGTTAGTAGAAAAAAATATTTACATGATTTAGATACGGAAAAACTTTATTTAGATGAAAGTCAAACCATATTTTGGAAATATTCTCAAATATACAGGACCACTCATATTGGCAGAATGAACATAGCTTACCTTTTTTTAAATGGAACACCCTGTATACTTCCACATTTTTTTAATTCTCTTCGATTCTCTTGTTTCTGCGATATAAGGTAGGTACTGCAATGTTATACTAGGTAATTCATAAGATATAACCCCTTTTTTATTAATTTCATAGTAACATCAACACCCTGTAGCATTGTATTTGATATCAAGAAATCCATTTAGGTTCAAACTATTTTCAATATAGTACACTATTGTCCAAAATTGTTAACACACCCCATATTTTGATATCGTAATGAAACGGTATTATGTGGCACTTTATTATTTCTCAAGCATTCCCTATAAGTACATAATTGCCTTAATTTGTGAGATATTGATGATTCTTTCAGCAAAACATTATTTGAAACAAATATTAAGTGAAATTTTATTAGTTAGACGGTGGAAATATTCAACGAAAAGAGTTTTCCAAAAAAGAAATTGTTGAGTGGATTGCCACGAGTACCTCTATCTAAGATTGTTCATGTATTTTGCAACTAATGCCGCACCCTGTATATTCTAAGAAAAAGGCTTAATGCACTCCAATACATCTTACATACACTATTTGCTTCTAGATATAGAATTGTTGTTTCTTGTTGTAGCTCTCTGCTACAGCGGGGTACAAACAAATATTCATTAATTTTTTTGGCTTAAAATCTAGAACATGATCACATTTATTTATATTCAATAAATATGGAGACTAAATATACACTTGAAAATTAACCTTTTAAAATCCTTCGTTCCAACTAAATTAAAGCTGTTCTTCCTGGATTGGGAGTATAAAACTGTATTAAGAAAAACAACTTCAGTAATTTGTTATTTTTTATGTTTTGTTTTATTTTACTTAAAAGAAACTTCCCGAGTGCACTATACGCTATATTAATTCACACTAAACTTGGACACTGTCGATAATGATTAATGATAGTTAATATCAACTAATTCTCCCTGCTACAACAAACTAAAAGCACGAAGTAGATGAACCGTAAAATGGCTTAGAACGACAATGTGACGCATGCTCAAATATCTAGAGTAACTACCTACAGCGTTACAGTTCTCATTAAATCCTAAATTATAGTACTGCTCAGACCATAGATAAAAAAATACTTATAGATGGGAAGCTGACCCGTGGCGCCCTCTAGTTGTACGGGTGGCGCCACCTTGAGAGTCCCGTCAGTACCTCTAACACAAATCAGATGGTTGTGAACTTCGCTAACAGCCGAAAAAGAAGATTCCTGTAATTTTACAGTCTTTGGCGGCATATTCAAAATTACTGTTTTTTTACTTTTATTGCAAAATGACATTTATGGTCCATTTTTTGATATTCCAATTAAAGTTACTCAACATTAGATTGATATTACAATAATAACAATCAAATAGTCAAGTGAAATGTCAAAAAATGGACCATAATAATATAATGCCTGAAGATAACACGCTAGGATGTCAGCGCTGATATATGTGGAAGAATCTGCAACTACCACTAACGGCGTTACAGTTCTCATTAAATTAGAAATTTCAGTACTGACGGGACTCTTTATGTGGCAGCACCCTCGCGCCTTCAGAGATCCCCCACCCTGGCTCAGACTTTCCAGGTGGCACTTTTCTCGCACGTTTAGAGTACTTATACCTTGACCACAACTTGTGGTAGGGCATGTCCACGTGACGTCACAAACTATTTTGACAACAGCCCTGAAGAAAAACAATAAACAAAGCGTTCAGAACACGAGGTACTTAATAGTGAGGTTATGCTGATTTATAATGATAGATCGTGTTTGAGTTTAGTTGGTTTTGCATAAGTATTTTTTTAAGTCATTTCAATTGTTGAGCTTGTATATTTGGTAATTTATAAAATAGCTTAATAGTTGTTTGCTGTTTGATAATTATTGATCATGTTTAAGTCCATTGTTTTTCCTTAGGGGTATTGTCAACTGTCAACTGCTGTGAACATGCCCTATTGGCATATAGCATCCAGTTTCACAATCGGTGGTGAACTCTTAGGGTTAAGTGATCTTAACCAAGACACTAACCAATAGAACTTGTTACACAATCATCATTTACCTAATGTTGTGCCAAACGTACACTCAATACAACAAGAAGAATTTCAATCTGGCATAATTTTCCCGATAAGACTTGGGCTACCGGAAGATCCGACGTCCATCTTTGTTTGGAAGATGATGAAAAAGCAGAGTGCATACTTTGCGTCTGCTCCAAGGAAGCTCGTATCATTTTTTAACCACTTCTGAGAGTCGCACTGGAAGTCCTAATAGATCTTGTGTTCAATAAAATATTGTATGCGAAGGAAACACATAAGATAAATAATAATCAAAAGTATAACCCGTCACTTACAATCTTTGTTCAACTCTGTTTAGTATAACTGGGATGGTGAGAACAGTTATCCACCATTCCTATTTAAAATTTGCCTCGATAACATTTCTTAAAATTAGTTAATTCCACAAATAATTGAGGCTGAATGTACTTGTACACTATAATTCCAACCGGACCACAGCTGATTCTCGATCCGATCTCGAATGTGAGCATCCATACCTACCACGATTGCGACAGGGATGTGATTCGAGCGGAGCTTCACTCTCACCTCGAGCACAAGTTCATAAAACAGTCGGTATCGTACCCAAAGTCTTATCAAAAAAAGTACCGCAGTGCTGGATCTTTTTTAATTGTTAGTTTGCGTTGTTTTCACTATTGTTATTGGAATATAGGTACATGTTTTCAAACTCCATCACTTTCCATTCAGGCGTCAGATACATAGAACTGTATGTGACTGTAAAATAGTGATTTATCTTTGATCTTGATTTCTGCAATGGGATTCTTTTTTACGATACGATTATAACTGCTGGCCAATATTGACAATAAGCAATTTTACTTTTTGTTTCTAGTCGTAGAAATACGAGTCGATTTACTTATTTTGATATTTGGTATTTTCTATCATGCGGGAAGCAAGATATAAAATGTATTTTTTTTCGATTTTCTTTGCTGTTGACTTTCATTGAAATCGCAATGATCCTCTGTTAATTGCATTTTAATTATTATTTAATTAAATTCAAAGTCTGTCTGACAACCGACTGACTATAACATTACATGTCAAAACCCACAAACTTCAACTCCGAGTGGTTGGGGACCCATCACAATATGGAAGACCTGTCAAAGTCAGGTGTTCTGGAATGGTTTATTACAGACCTCTATAGAGGAATTCTCTTCCAGATGGTAGTACAGAGCCATCTTTACCAAGAACACCGAAATATCTGGCTAGATAAAGGTAGGAGGTATGCTTTTTTTAAAATATCAAAAATAGAAACCAATCTTCCATTTTGTACTTTTTTGCGTGTGCCTCTCTCAGTATATCCATTATCCCATAAATATTCAGACGATAGCAATATCATATTTACTTCCGAAACCGCAAACTTTCCTATAAGAAGAACATTAAAATGAGTATCATGCTGGCGATGATGTTTTTGTGCGGTTAAATATACCAGCAGCATCCGGGCGACCATTTTTCCTCTTTTCCATATTAATCTAAGGACTGCCGTATCATCCTTACGTCCCGACGCCCTCACATATCTACGAATATACTTTCCTCGGTCGAAAGAGGTGATACACATACTCCTTCTCCCACATAATTTATTCCGGGTCGTTGGGTGACGGTGAGTTTTAATAATATTTAGTTCCGATCTGAAGGACCCCCCTGCTTCTTCCCGCCGCCAGTCGAGGGACGCAGGACGAAAACGGCGATCTTCGCATAAGCATCAGTCTTGGCCCTCATTAGACATGTCTTCGGCGCTTTTCTACCGGTGGCGCAGTAACCATCTTGTGCCTAAAAGGACCCTAAGTGTAGATAAACAGTGGGGGTAGGATGACGTCACACGTCGGCGCGTCCTGTCCGAGTCCGCCCCCATCAGCCGCCGCTTTTTAATCAGGGATTTAACATCACAGCGACACTTTGCCTTATTGATCTTATCTGTTAAACATGTTACATCGAACTCGAAGAGTTCACGTTAGTTTTCAGTACACTTCTACAAAAAATGTTAATTATGGTAATAATGATAGGTGATCAATTATAATTTTTTAATTGATATTAATTTATATATTTTGACATTTATCACCTTCTTCTCACCAAAATCTGCTCTATTTGTATGTGGGGTGCTCAATAAAACTCAACATAACTCAAAAATGGGGTTTCATGCGAGACTAAATAATATGAGACTTTTAAAAGTCGTCAATTCTAAAAATATGTCTCCGTTTCATCTTGTCTCGCCTAGCATCATGCGAAACAAGGTAGTTCTGAATATTATTATAGTGGGGTAGCTCTTCGTTTACCACGGATTTGAAAGATATAGCGATAAGGTGTTCTGTTCGTCGGAAATCTCAGCAGTACTCAAACGTTATTTTTACCTGGCAGGTAGCTGAAAACACCTAAAATTGTGTCGTTTTTTAAAAAGCGTATAGCAAGATGAGACCAACCAGATCTATTAGATACTTCATTCTACACATGAAAACAAAAATTACGACCTTTTTCAGTGATCATGATCTTTCTTATCGAAAAAAAGAGAAATTTCGATTTTTCTATAAGAGATATTCTTTCGTACATTCAGCGCCACATTATTTCAAAAACGAAGTAAACTATCGGCATGATATTTTTTGAAGGATAAAAAGCTTTCAAAATCAAAAGTTTAGACATGGGATTTTTTTCTTGAAGCGCTCAAATTGTACGTTTAGCTGTCTCTAGATGGAAATAATTTATTTCTACACATGCTTTAGTTTTGTCCGTAAGGTACTTTTTCAATTATACATTATTTATTAAGGGGAATCTATCGGCAGCGATTTGACAAAATATCGAAGTATTTTTGGCAAAGAATTTTGAGGTAATGGATGTATTGAAAATTAAGAAAAAAATATATCATGTAGATTAATGTTGAACTTAGAGTTCTCATCGAATAAAAACTTTGAAATGCTAACCAAATTTTGTTGAAAAAAAAAAACGAATCATGAGGTAATAACACATATTAAGCAAAGTTTGAGCCCTTGTAAAGAATTAAATATGGATTAAATGGAAAAACTAATTGATAAGAAGTCTAATTTGAAGCTTTATGAATACTATATAAAAATCTCAGAATCCTCAAATTACTTAGGACCGTACAATTCCTTATTGAAATTCGGTTGCTACCACTAAAATATCGGATAAAAATCCATAACTCGCTTTTCTATCCTTCTGACTGACATTGTCTCTCTGCTTCGGTAGTCGCGTGCCGTTCCATTGTTGATACAACGCTCGCCGGTCTCCCAGTTCAGTACTGACGAAGCTTATAGAGTAGTACGTGAACCAAAATCCGCTTGGCTACCTACATGTTGCGGAGCTTTCATATTTCTAATAAAATTTTCGTTATGTGAACTTAAACGTGAGGACGTAGGGAAACAGAAAAAATATACAAAGCATAATTGTGCAAGGTCGAATTTGGTAGATGCCCCTTAAGAATTTATTAAATGTAAGATTGAAAAAAAAATTTGTTAATAAAAAAGGTCATGGTCACTAAAAAAGGTGCAATTCTTCATTTCTAGTCGATCTTTATGTATGAAATAAGAAAAAGATATGATTTGGTTAAGTATATAATTTTTTTTCGACAAGGTGATGATTTTTTCGCCATACAATGAGATCCCTTAAATGTAACTTAAATCTCAACATTGGGAGATTTTTCTTTTAAGAATATCAATGAATCCACTATCTATATTCATATTTCAATTTATAACAAAAAACCTAAAGGTAAATAAGGTTTTTATAGATAATGGCCGGTTATTTCTCATGTATTCACAACTTAAATAAAGCAAACTCTTTTGTCCTGTAGTCCACAATTTTTAAAATTGTGCCAATCTTTTTTTCTCAACTGCAAACAATATAACAACATTCTTCCAAAAATGTTTAAATACTTGTAAATAACTGAATGTTTTATATTACAACTTCATGAAAATTGATGGAGTGAGCAACGTAAACTTTCTCGTGTTCGTAAAACTCCTTTAAAGCTTTTATGTTGTTTTTATAGGTCAGTTTACGTCCATATCGAAGAGATTTTGTCTTATTCCAATAAGAATGAATTGTTGATACAAAATCTATGAAAAGTATTCCGTTTTTAACCACATTAAGTGTGTATAGGAAAAAGTGGCTGGACATAAAACCAACAGTCTATGCTGCTGACGTGAATAGAAACAGGATGCTCTAAAAAATAACTGTCTAAATATATACATCTTCCAATATGTAATATGGACCATTCTCACTCCAACGATGGAATACAAATAAAATAACGTGACGCTATTTAATATTTAAACATATTATTTCTACGACCACTATCGAAAGTCGTCTTTTGCGCCTTGAAAAGCAGCTGCAAAGCTAATGTTTTTTCCGCGCGATGTCCTAATTTTGACATTATTGGCGCTCTTAAGCAGAAAGTAGCTTCGGCGCACGCATACTTTTATTTATAGATAAAAGAGAGCTAGTAGTTATTTCAATATAAACTGTAGATTAAAATATTTTTTCCACTCCTATACTTTAAGTTCTTAATTAAATGCCAATTTTTTTCAGTTTCACAATGATACTCATTATAACACTGGTTTTCATTATAAAACTGAAAAATTGACCAATAGAAATCTAGATTTTCAAATAACCAATATTTTCTGTAGAATGTTTGCCAGTTTGACAGTGTTTTATGACAGTTCAAATATTTTGCGTTAGTTTTTAAAAGAAATGTCGAGCACCAGACCGAAAATACTTAATGACATATTTGAACTTATTATTCTTGTTTACAATAATTTATTTAAAATTGTATAACAGTAACATACTTAAACGCGCTGGGCAAAGGCGCTGCATCAGGTTTTTTTCGATCTGTACATTCCGGGTTCGAGTCTCCGGTAGTACATTTTTTTAATATATTTTTTTAAATCAAATTTCTTCGTAGAAAAAATAGTGTATGCAACTCGTATGCAATGGTTAATAATACACAAGCATTAACCGGGATACGAAACAAGCCAAAGGCGGGTTTCGTATGGATAATGCGATCATTACATAATCGTTGCATAATATACTATTAGTTGATTTTCTAATATGTTAAAGCATCCAACAGTATTTTCCGTGATAATTTAATAGGAAATAGGGAAATTTAAAAAATATCTGACATTAATGTAATAAGTGTTGCCTACGTACATAGGTACACGAAACTGCAATCAGGAAACTGCTAAGTACAAATAATGGCAATTAATTTTATTCTGGTGTGACCGAGGAGAAAATCTTGTGTGTTTTTCGAGCAGAAAGTCCTATGGTAGAATCGACAGATTTCTGCGCTTCACTGACGCGTCGCGCGGCAACTTTCTGTCTCGACTGCCAAAGTACTACTTTCTGCTCTTGATACATAAATAGCTATTGATTGTAGATATTCATAGGACAGGTGGTCCTAGCAAAAAAAGTCTGCTGTTAATATTGTTGTAAATTCAAGAATTTTACCTGTGCCGACCGGTATTATGGAAATATATATGACTGTCCCGTCACCTGTCCTGTCACCTGTCACTAATAGATATCGAAGAATAATGGCCGTTTGCACCAACAGAAGCATGAGCTTAGAATAGCTATGGCGAGTTTAAAATTTAAGGGTAGCTCAGATGAAGTTCAGTTGCACCAATGTTTTTGATCTGCTCCTAAGCTCTAAGTGCTTAATACATTCGTCAACGTCGCTATTTAAGTTGAGTTTTATTTATTTCTTTATGGTTTCTAGAGACTTTCCGTTTTTGTGGTTTGAAATAACGTATTAAAAGCTGTTAAAAGTCAATTCTTTGGAAATCAAACGATTTTATTCTTGTTTTTTGAATAAGAAAATTGTTTATGGTGGAAAACACAGTAGAAAATGCTCCAAAGGATATTCTATAATTTCAACGAGTTGTAAAACAGTTGGCTTGGTCAAGCGAAACCTTTGGAAAAAGGTATTTTCATCGAATTCTTCATAACAGTTTTTACGGTTGGACCGTCTTCTTGGAAATCCATTTTCAAGAATATCCAATACTTCCAAATCATCCTCCACAAACGTCCTTTTTCAAAAATAAAAATAGACACATTCGAAATTGGAAGACAGAAAACGAAAACCCGAAAACAGAAAAATCATTGACAGGTCTGTTCTCACAAGCATCACAGACAGTCTTTGACAATCCTGATTCGGCACAAAGACCCTAAAGTGCCCTCGGGAGAACGTTCCAGGGTCTTTGCGCCGAATCCGGATTGTCAAAAACTGTCTGTGATGCTTGTTAGAACAGACCTGACATATATGTCAATGTAAACACAAGAATGTTAG
>CAJUYG010000869.1:0-34392 GCA_910591675.1 Galerucella calmariensis | reverse complement strand
GCAGTGCTCCCGGCATCTGAACGGCTCCCAAAATGGAAAAAAAAAAAGATAAAAGTATCGATACTGGCAATATCACAATTATAGGTTTCCTCCAACACCAATCAGAAACTGTCAAAGAATAGTCGTCTATTGCAATTAGTGATAGTAATTACACGAAAGTGAAGTCGTTGTTTGTTAGTGCCAGTTTTTTTCTGATCATTACTGACAGTTTCTGGTTGTTGTTGGAACAAACCTCATATAGGCATAGCTCACCATCTGATGAAGTAGGGTATGGTGTAATTAATTATATACAAATTTCTTTCTCCACTCGCTTATTTTATACCAATTCCTCTGCTTCTTTCAATTCATGTTTTTTTAGACTATAACGTTCTCCCACGTCTTTTTTTAAATTTAATTTTAGCTTCATCAACCACTAAGGGTTATTAGCAGTGGTACGGTATTGATTATTAACATGGATTTTTAAATTAAATTTGAGAATACATATTTGTGTCTTAGATTAAATTCGAGAATACATATTTGTGTCCTGAATTAAATTTGAGAATACATATTTGTGACTTTTAGGAACTTAATAACATTTTCAATTATACACTTTTAACCTAGAATATTCAACAAGGTGCACTGAGAGGTTAATATTTTCTCATTGTTGTATTTAGGACACTCCACTAGAAAATGCTGGACACTGAACTGTACGTTGCACACTTCACAACTTGGAGGATGGTTTCTGTTTAGTAGGTACTCATGGGTGCATATTGTGTGACCTATTCTCAACCGAGTAAGAATGGTTTGTATTTCCTCGAAGATGGTAGACATGACCATATTGCCCATGGTAGTGTCGTTGTTTTAACTGCTCTTAATTTGGTTTGTGAGGCTGTCCATTTCCAACTAGCAAAATGGAATTCTAAGAGGACTGAATTGTTGTATAACAGTCGAATAGCGTTGTTTTAGGGACTGATTGTTTTTATTAAGCCTTCTGTTGCGATAATTTTGTTTTTTAAAGATAATTGTTGTATTAAATGATTCTATAGTGCCTTTTGCAATTTATGTTATTACGCATTATACGATCATTTCTTTTAAAATGATATAATACCTTATAAGCAAGTTTATACAATATCAAAAATATCATTTTATAAGACTTTTATACCTATTGTATAAAGGTTCTATAATATACTATATAACTAACAGCTACAACATTATAAAATAGTAACTTAAGCTTGTTTTATTGAAGCTGTATAATGTTGTATGATAAATATTGTATAGCATTCAATTGCGTGGCATTATAAAACTCTTTTCAGTTGTATAGTGCCTAAATAATCTTCGTTATAAAACAGTTATCGTATACCGTACCATTTTACAATAAAATATTGTTTAATGCATTTTCTTTGGGGATAAAATTGTTGTATTATAAATGTTCAAATAAGCAATTCTTGTACCGCTATAGCCGCCATTATGAGCAAGTCTATCATTATTTAGAGAATTATATTGTGAAAGAATATCCATATGAAGTGATAAACCATTAAAATCATAAAATAAAAGTATTTTAGGATATTCCATTTTATTATTTTTTCTCAAGTATTAAGTTGAAACTTAACCAGAATTGAAGCGCTTCATTTTCTTTCCAAATATATACCTATAATCTATCAGTAAAATTTGCGGCGCATCGAAATTTGTGCTATTAAACCATACAAATGAAATAATAATTTCTACTATCGATGTCCGCCCAAGCGGACCAAGTCGTTTTAATAAGAAATGAAATGAAATGAACCATTTTGTGAGACCTTCATAGTGCCGCTTCAATCCCATTTTATAGATGTGACTACATGACACACTGTTAAATCATTTTATAATAGCTGTATAAACGATTATAAAACAGTCGATTAAGAGTTGTATAAATGTGTATTAAACAGTCATATAAGAGTTGTATAAACTTTTAATAGAACTGTTATACAACCAAACAGTTGTATAAAAATGGGCCCTTTCTAGTTGTATAAGGTTCATTTAATTGTTTTGTAGACCGTTATGAGTATTTTAGTATCATAAGATATATCTTGTAGCTGTTTATACAAACCATATAGAATTCAAATTGCTACTTAGGTTTGCATTGCCAAAAATCGCGGATTGTCACCTCGAGCTTCGCTTTCACATCCGTTGCTGGCACTGGGTGTAATGTAGTTGATTTGGAGACGTTTGCAGAATATTCTCTGGTCCCACGTCTCTCTTGATCTGCTTTACTTATTTTTTTGGCGCAAATGTTCCGACTGTAAGTACTTTCGATACTTTTTGTCAGGGTACTGCTTCAAAAGCTTTCTTGAAATCCTGAAACGCAGTAAACATTTTTCCGTTATTTGTTTTATTGTTAATACATTATCTTGTGTATAATTCCTACATTTCTGAATATACTCCAGTGCTTCCAAGGTTCCTCGCTCTTCAATTTGTGTCTTTTTCTTGTTATATTTTCCAGTATTTTATGGCTGTACCTGATGAAGTGATACCTCGGTAGTTATGGAAGTCCTTTTTAAGATGGATATTATGCTACTTGTTTTTGACCCTTTTGCAAGTTTTTTTTATAGGTTTTTCATTATTTCCGCTGTAATTTTGTTTTAGATTCTCAATTTATGTTTCTAGTTCTTCCTTATCTATGGCTTTGTTAATATCCTCCTTCAAGCGTTCATCTAATTCTGGGTCCAGTGGAGATCGGAGTGCAGGAATATAGAAGGAGAGTGGAACAAGAAATATTAAATGTTCTCAGTTTAGATGATATAATAAGTGGAATTGAGGCTGAAAGGATCAAGTAGCTGGGACATTATATGAAAACAAAGACCAGAAATAGTATCAAAAGCTATACTAGAGTGGTGGCAGGAGATGTAAAAGACCCAGATCGAGATAGCTGCAAAGGTAGGAGAGATGGGCAGGAATTACAAGATGGAAGGATGAAACAAAAGACCGGAATAAATAATGGCGAATAGTGAACAAATACAATGGCGAGCCGAGGATGATTCATCCCGTTAAATGGATTTAGAAAGTGAAAGTATGCAATCTAACAAGTAGTTAAGCTGTATATGTATATAGATACTATACTAGTTTCTCTATCTCCCTATTATTTTTATTTCGCCATTTTTGTTTTTATACATTGCCAATTGTTTCATGCGAATATTAAAATCCACAGTCCATTAAATTTATCATTTTACTCACTAAAAACATGCCTCAAATTGTATAATTACCACTTTAGCCATTTCTTTTTCCCCCTCGAGGCAATAAACCCCAAAGTTTATTTCAGGACAGAATAATTACCCGAAGAACAAAGCCGATTCTAAAAAACCCATATATGAGTGTGATATTTAAGAAAGAGGGAGAAACTTTTTACGACCTCTAGGAGGTCCTCGGGGATAAATGAAATGTTGGGATAGATTACGAATTGCATGGCCATTTCTGCTTAGTTTTTTTTTGCGCGCTGGGGTCTCGAATAATATGTATAACATCACCTTCTTTGTCCACTTATAATAAGGGGAAAAAGAATATAACCACGATGCGAAAAAATACCATTAAATGTATAAGTGATGGTTTTCTAGATTGTAGTTATGAGGAGATATCGTATTTCGGTTTTAATGAGATTTTGTCGATGGTCATTGATCACAGTTGAAGAAAAATTCCTTTTTTTGTCCGAAAACTTTCTTTTCAACAATAATTTTGCAAAATTTGATTCCAAAATTCAGAGTGATGAATCGCAAGTAATAACAAAAACAATATTTAAAAACCAATATTATATCAAAGTAGATATCGAAGAAAAATATTATATCATTACAAATTTTCAAAAATCTATTTTCCAAAAAACAATTACCGTTCGTTCACCTGAGAAAAAACAACTACTTCTTGGCCATATGCCCCGACAGACATTGAATAACACGGTTATGGCGTATTTCCGCCTCATCAGAACAAAGTTGAATATTCTCCGTCCGAGAGCTCTGAGAACCTAAATCCGGACTGAAAATGACACTGAAATCAGAATCAATATATGTATATCCCCCAGTAAAGGAAATGTTGGAGTCGTGACAACAGCGACATCTTCACCTCGAAGCGCAAACCAAAATTCTTGATACACAAACCCATCGATTCATAACTATTAGAAGGAAAGACCCTGAAAGGAGTAAGAAGAGGAGAAAGAAAGACGTGAAGGAGAGAAACGTAGACAAGAAGATGTAGAAATTATGAATGGCATAACACAAACTCAAGAAACACTAAAGCTAGAAGTGGGACAACTTAATAATAGAGTAGACCATTTAGAAAGACAACAAGTAAATTCAAAATCTAATTTGAAAAAAAATAAGATATCAAATGGTTAATTTAGAAAGCAGAATTCGTAACCAAGCTTCAGTAACTAATATTGAAGTTGAAGACACGATCTAGTCCTTCTCTAAAACCGAACCAAAGTACCGTATATCAAAGCCACCCCAACAAGATCCTGAAACTGCCAACATTTAATGGCCAAACGGCATGGGAAACATACCGACTCCAATTTGAAACTGCTGCTAGAGCCAATGGATGGACTGTGACACCAATGGCGGTTTTATCAATAGTGACGCTTTGTCGGCAGCCGTTTTGCAACTTCTTTCGCAAGACACGCCTAAAAGTCCGTAATCAAAAATCATATGAAAGCCTACAGGAATTTGAGGTAGATATAAAAAGATTGTTACATCTTGCCTATTCCCCGGCACGTAAAGATTTCCTAAAACGGATAGGAACTCAGGCATTCGTTGATGGATTACAAGATGTGGAAATCATAAAACTTCAAATGATAGATATCAAAAGCTTTCCGTCCTAAATTGGAGAAAATAATATTTCAAAAACATGAAGAGATAACTTCAACTAGCCACCCTCAATCTACTCTCTCATAAATCTTGGATATACTCCAAACTATGCGACAGACCCAAAATGGAAGTAGGAGAAGCTCCAATTGCAGAAGAATCGGACACTTTCAGAGAGCTTGCAAAAGCAGAGCCCGTTCGACGAATAGGTAGTCTAGAAATGAAGTCAAAAGGTACTCTAGATCGCCATCCCGATTACCCTCAAAGATTTTAACAAAAAATAACCACAGTAGATATGCATCACTGAGAAGTCGATCTTCCACACCTAGCTGGCTTTCAACAATGAAACGAATAAAAGTGGACACTATGGTGGCATGTATTAGAAGCTCCAAAATCTTTCTTACTTCTCAAATAAAGGTTACAGTGGATGAAGATACAGAAGTTCCCAAAAATTCTGAAGAAATCGTCTTTGCGGGTCTTAGCAAAAAATCAAAAGATCTACATTTGGGCATTGTGGAAAATGAGGAACTCGTGAATGAATGAATTCTTAGATCCTCACTTAGCCAACTGGTCCGCCAATTCATTACCTGTAGCCCCCTAGTATTTACTGTTTCTTACCATTCTAAGCTTAGTTGTTGGATTGCTGATAGGCTGAAGAACATTATCTTTCTAGGACCGTTTATGTTCTTCAGATGGGATGATATTATTCACTCGCTTAGTGGAAATGCTCTAGGTATTATGCTATCCAAACTTATGTTGTATAAAATGGGTTCATCTGGTATTGGCCCTGTTGTATGGTGGGTGGTATATACCACAAGGAACATACAGAAGATAACAGATAAAATTTATGTCGACCTTAGATAAGAAATACGTTAATGACGTCATAATTCCGTCTCATCCATTTCATGAATGAGAGAGCAAGCTGGACAATGTATGACGTGACGGCAAAGGATGGCTGAACAAACTATACCTCCTTTTTAGATTGAAACAATAAGCCAAACATTGTAATGTTAATTTATAAAAAAGTAACTTACCATTCCATACAAATCTATTCACCTCATGTCATACAAACTTTCCGAATACAATGAACGACACAAAGCTTTTTATATTCCAATAAAATTATTTATCTGGCCGATGGCTCTTCGGTATTGTCCATGTAAACGTGAACCATGATAGTTTTTTTATGAAGAATATTTCCACGTGCTAATTTCCTCACTTGACCTAACTACACAGTATCATCTAAAAATTTGTCAGAACTGTGATATTATGTATTTTCAACATTATTTGAAGACCATAAATCTACCGATACACGCCTAAGAATTCCCATCATCGGTTCCACCCTTACAAAAAGTTCCAATTTGGGCCTCTATTAGTGCCGTCCTCGGTGAAATCAAGGGGGGCTTGTCTTTGGATTACGGTTAATATATTTACTGTGGAGGACACTTATGTCCTCCAATTCCTCTAACAAACTATTCTACCATATTGGAAATAATGGTTTTAAATGGAAGATACTTTCCTCACGCTATTGCAGATGGCCGAACAACGCTTTAGCGAGTTCGGCCAGCAATCGCGTGCGGAAAAGTCATTTTACGCACGTGTTAGGTACACTATTTTTTCTACTAGCATGCGGAAAAAACCCCAAAAGTTAACATAAAGAAACATTTCCTATTAAATACATATCAACAAATTATTTATTATTATTTGACATTCATTTGATGAGGCTCATACCATGGCCATTGAAAAATGAGTAAAAAATAATTTTTATTGAAAATTATAGCAGAATTATAATAAATGTATCAATTTTTCAGTCATTTGGTAAACTACAATCATACAAATATGATATATTTTAAATATTCAAATATCAGTATACTACCCAAAAACTTGACAAATTTACTTTTTACTTGTGTTTTAATGACCAGTTATCCACGAATACTTCGCTATTTTTTTTATTGGTGTTTTACTGGTCTATATCTATTACAACAACAAGAAATGGAAATCATAGATGGAAATAAGAACTAAATGTCAAATGGTTGAATTCGTGATGTATATAATGTATAACTTGCGTTGTCATGGAAATGAAAAAAACATAAACTAATTTGTATTTTGATGGGAGTTCAACCTTATTGAGTTCTGTGAATGTCAATAGTATTAATTTAAATACCATTTCCTAAGATTTGAAAAATCGAAATATTAATATTTCAAACAATACCAACGGCACTTTCCATTTTAATTTATAAATTTGACATAGTTAAATACTGTTCGAATAAAAGTTTTGACGTTACAAACTACTCCTGTCAGATCAATAATAAAAAAATTGTCATTTAGACATGACTTAGACTTAGACCATAGATTTAGACTCCGTTTCTCGAATTGTTATATGGATGGATATTGTTATACGCTTGAAGAAAAATGTAATTTATTGCTAAAAAATTTCGTTCTGATGAAGGTATGAAAATACTATTTCCAAAATAAAAAATGTCTTGAAGACCAACTCACAATACCCAAAATAATGGGGTGTTTATTGACGTACAATTTGAGACAGAAATTCTGTTCGAGCATCTTGTAACTGAATGTTATGGTGTCTGGGGCAGTACCCATAATGAAAAAGTCAATCAATAGCACAATACTAATTTTGAAAAACTATAATTATATGATATAATTTCAATAGTATATATCCTGAATCCAAAAATTCCAAGGATTTTGTTTTCTCTGGTGTATTCTAAATAGCTTACCTACCAAAAGAAAGGGAATATCAATTCAGCTTTTTTCCAAAACAAGTTTCATTTGCAACAAAAACTGTAGAGAAACAAATATTTGGTCCTCTCAACCTATTCCTAATCTAATCCTGGTAGTTTACCGATAATTGATATTTTGTGTGGTATTTTGGTTTTCAACTTCATAGCCAGTGGAAGCCCATAATTAAGTGTCTGAAAAAGTTCAGCAATCTTCAAAATTTTCCTTTTAAGGAAGTAATTCCAAATAATTCAATAGAAGTCAACGATTCCAGCGTCTTGTAAATTTTAATGCCTACATTATCTCCCCGAAATAATAAAAAACTGTCATTGCGAAAAATCCCTTTCCTCGGAATAAATAATTTCAAATTGGTCGGTTGGTCTCTAGTAGAAGTCATAAAATGGCAGCCTTTTGTCGTCCCTTCTTAAAATGAAAGTACATAATTATAGGAGCTAAAAACATTTTCTTTCTTCAGACAGTTAAGCGCAAGGGATTTTTAATTAAAAACGTTTTGATAAGAGGGACTTCGTGTACCGCTGCTATCAGAAGAAAAAACTGACTTTAATGTATTTCTTTTTATTCCGATTGGAAGGGAGCGACATCAAAATGGAGGGTAATAGACAGTCGACGGAGCATTACGTCAATTATGTCCGATAAAATTAAATGAAATGACAGAAACAATTTTATAGAAATGATTTTATTCAGTTCAAAATTAAGTTTCTTGAAAATTTTGCTTTCTAGTATATTGTTAGGTTCAACACCGAGAGAAGAATTATTTATAGACAAATAAACTAATTTGTTTGACCCCCCTTTGTTTAAAACTAACATTGCTTATTTATTATTAAGAAGCCATATTAACGTGAAAATATTGGGATATTTTGATAGGTATAAAAAATGATTTATTCGAGTGTAATTTCTTTAAATTAAAAAAATTTGTTCTTCTATATGCACACCTTCACACCTTCACACAGAAACTGTAAAAGTTTACAAAGCACAATATAATATTTTGTTATAAAATATAATGATGCTATTTGGGTAAAAATTGTTTTCATTACCCAGAAAAAAAACCTAACATCCTAATATTCCAACACTTTGAAACAACAAATAAAATATTCATAATAAATCATTTGAATGTTTTGACAGAAATTTACATTTTTTAAATAAGCCTATAGATTATTAGCCTCAAATAAGATCTACTTTATACCGAAAAAATAAGTATTTCAGTATAATTGTACATTTATTGTTACGAGAAAAAAAACTTATTTGCTACAAATCACATATTTCTTCACCCGTAAGAAATCACATTAGCCTACAAATTATGTGGCAATTGAAACAAATAATTCTCACCCCACCCTTCCCTATTATTCAGTAACGGTCACCACCTGTATACGTTTGGCGTCAGTCAGCATGTGAAATTACATCAGTTTTTGCAATTTTACTGACTATTTTGTTTTTGTGAAGTATAAGCATATTTGAATGATCTACAAACAGTCACAATAATTTTGTTGGGATGTGTATAATCGATTTTATGGAAAATGCAATTTCAAACAAATTTGTTTTTATTAAATTGAAAAAAAACTGTTTTTCAAGTGTAGATAATATGCTATTAAAATGGAATGATATGACGAATTATTTTATAGAAACGATATTATCCAGTTCAGAATTCAATTTCTCAAAAATCTTCCCCAGTGTAACTTTTACCACAACCGCAATGATTCATATTCCAATTATCTACAAACAATTACATTGATTTTGTCGAGCTATGTATACCGTTGATTTCCTGAAGAATTCTATTCCAAACAAATTTATTCAAAAATTGAATAGATGAGGCTTTTACTTGATGAAGATCCATAATATACGATGAAATAAGAGACTGGTCTGACCCCTCTGGACCTGTACATCAAGGAGGTTGCGTTAATGGCCATGGTACGTTTGCGCACGGCTGGTGTAAGCCCCGAAGTAGGAGTGGGCCAATTGAGGTTAAGCCTATGGCAGGAAGCGCTTACTGCGCTACATCTGCTGCAGGCAGCCAACGATGCAATTGAACCCAAGTTTTTGTTTAACAAACCCTACAAAATTCAAATAAAACAGAATACAGACCCAGATGCTGCAAATGCAATACGCATATATATAGATGGTTCAAAAATGAACGAAGGCTCAGGATGTGGAGTTTACTCGAGAGCACTAAGCCTAAAGATTAAGTGGGGAATGGGAAACAATACCAGCGTGGTTCAAACAGAACTGGCTGGTATCTCAATTGCCACAAAAGAACTAACCAGAAGATGAATTTCTGGCAAAAACATAATAATCTGCACTGATAGTAGACAAGCCCTATTAGCCGTGAACAGACAACGTGTTATATCGAGGCTAGTACTAGAGTGCCACCAGGCTGACGCCTCAGCAGATAACAATATTATCCTGAGGTGGGTTAAAGGGCACGACAGGAGTAAAGGAAATCGCATTGCTGATTCTTTAGCCAGGGAAGCCGCTGGACTAAAAATTCTAGGACCCAGTGACACCTACGGCCTAACGACTTCGACAATTGCGGAACTAGCCAAACGTTACACCCATGCTCAATCTCTTAAGAGATGAGATGGATTCAAAGGATGCAGTCTTGCCAGGATCACCCTGGGCGACCCTGGGAAGCTTGCGCCGAAGAAATATTTGGCGATGACCAGGAAAAACCTACGTTTAACAGTAGGATTTCTTACTGGTCACTGTCAACTAAGGAAACACCTCCATACTATGCTAGTGGACACACCTCTATGCAGGATGTGTGAACAGGAAGATGAAACTGTCAGGCATGTCTTATGCGAGTGTCCGGAGTTATCGTCAATAAGAGAGTGTGTTTGGTGAGTCTTGGCCTACACCTGCCAATATAAAGGTGATGTCTCCTAGTGACCTGTCCACCTTCTTGAGAAGGACAGGATGGACAATGACCTAGGAGGACAACTTCTCGGGAGGATGTACAATGGGTCACATGTGGCATAAGTGCTGTGAGCCTACACACTCACCCTCCCTACTCTACAGATACAGACAGAAGACTTTAATTTGTTCAAATCTTCATTATATTTGTACTAAGTTTATTTACATAAAGATGGAAAAACTGTTTTTCCAGTGTAGAAACGCGAATATTCGTACCAAAATATTAATTTTCTCCAACGTCAGTGACATTATTGAGTGTTCTATTTGTTTTTGCCCGACCAACTTTGACGAACGATATAAAACTATATATGACGACCTTAAAACTCTCCACTAACAAAACTGTCAAATTAATCAAAATTTCTCCAATGCTTTTTACTCCCAAGACGTTATTAGATGTTTGCTCCGTTTTTTCTCTCTCATCCACGAGAAACTTTTATAAATTCTAACTGATATTCTGGCCAGTGTTTCAAGGCGAATATTATGAAAATAAAAGTAGAATATGAAGCGAAATGGGATGAAATAAATTAATCAACTGTAAATGCGAATTTTTTCTCTTGTCGGAATGATGAAGAAGGGATGTTTTTAATGGCAAGGAGATTTGGAAAGTTTCAAATCATAAAATCGAAAAGTTGGAAACGCTACGGTCTTAAGGGATGAGATGGAAATATAATAACGACTTTTTAAGTCTCTGGAATCTGGTAAACATATTATTTTTTTTATATTGCACGTCAATTTTGAGAAATTCTAATTTCTCTTCAGTCTGGTAAGGCCAGTGGTTCATGACCAATACACGGAACAATGGACAACTTGTCTTCTTCTCATCAACACTTTCAAATAGGAGATGACTGGGCTGGAAATTAGCAAATAGTACTTTGGGTTACTTTTTTCACCAGCGTGTAAGTACTAGTTATCAATAAAAATCTTGCTTGAATGTTGAAGTTGGAGAGTTGCTTCATTTTTATCTGAACTATCTATAAACATTCAAGAAGAAGAAAAAATCGAAGAAGACATGACTGTTGAAGTCAAATTTGAAGAGCAATTAATAATAAATATTACAATCAATGATAAATATAAATTTCCAGAACCACGATATCTATCTCGGAAATGATGGTTATACGAGAGGTTTATACGAGAAAGATTCAAAAGACTGTAATGTGGTTGTTACGACGTGGATCGGCCTCTCAACTGATGGTGTTGCTGGTCACTCGGAGGGTCATCTTACAGGAATAAAACAACTACCTGTAGCAATGGGATACGTTCTATTTATTACTTAAACTTTACTATACATTATACTACTTATTACTTGTGAATTGTGATATTCATATTCCAACATTCACATTAACATTAACACTAATATTAATAGCAGTTCTTAAAACACTATCGGTTGCATATTTATACGACAAGTCAAGTTCGTTATAAGTAAATATAAATAATACTATTTATGTCTATTTTTTAACACTCTGATCTTGACTTTGTACGTGCTACCTTCCTATTTATGTAACGATTCAACGTTCTTATGATTCATTGAAATTAGCTGCAAGGGAATTTATGTCTTTCACTTGAATATTATTGTTAACTTATTATATTGACCGAAAGGTATCACAAGACCGAAAATTTTGACCTTTGACCATGGATAACTTTTTTGGCAGACTAGGGATCTATGGAGACCTTTTTGGTATTTTATCTCTGATGGGCTTTGTGCGAGGTTTTGTAATTTGAAATGTCTGTTTAGATTTGTTTTATTTGTAGTAAAAAAATTTGTCTGGACCAAAAAACGCCTTAGCGTTTTTGTTGATTGATTCAAAAATTACTTTGATGAAATTCATATTTCAGATGGCTGTACACTCTAGTCAATTTGAAGATATAAAAAAAGCAAAACTGCCAGATATCTTTTTTAAAATTGTTGAGCTCACTATACAAATGTTTTTATTACTTCAGTGAACTGTAGTTCCTGACATTATTAGAAACTTAGTTTGGAAATATTGAAATAGTTATTCAACCAACAAGTGTATTAATGAGGGCCATTAACAATCGAGAGCCCTTGTGAGTTTTTATATTAAAATTATTATTCATGAACGTAACGTTGTTAAGTTTACCTTGATACCTATATAACCAATATGACACAATGTTCTTAGCATACCTTGTGTAAAAATAAAACAGTTAAGAAAAAAATTCACTCTATTTACCTTCAGCTATTTAGAAGTTATAATTAGGTTAATTAGGTGGAAATACGAAAAACGCGATATATTCATTTTATTTGTAGAAATGTTATTTCATACAAAAATACTCCTAGTATAACTTTAATAGATATTTTAACTGTCTGCTAAAAGAAGTGATACGCCTATGGATTACGAATGCTTTATTTCTATACACTTTTATTCATAAAAATAAACTATAAATGGTGGGTAATAATTTCTACAATACTAAATAATGTTTAATCCCTTTGAACCACAAAAAATTCGTCTTTTTATATCTACGACTTCCAGAACACTCTTGGTATACAATTTCATGAACTCCGCTTCTGTACGCATCCTTTTAAATTTTAAATTAAAATCCCAAAATATTAGAAATTCGAGTCAAGTGAAAGAAGGCAGCCGGGCCCGGGAAAGTGGAGAGGGGTTAGAAGAAAAGCTGCTTGTATAGCAGCATCAATTGGTATTCACCACTCCATCTCGTCAAATTCGATTCCCACACACACGAAAATGAGATGCAGAGAAAATCATCAAAGGCACAAAAGCTTAATAGCGCCTGTCGCGGGACGCATAGAGCGGCAACGAGAGGTTTTCCTGTTTTCAAGACACTTCTTTGTGCCAAGAATTCTTTCGCCGCTCTATAAAGAAGAATGTCGAAAATTTATTGTTGAGAATAAAACGTTTTTAACTGATAATTTTTCAAAACTTTATGCGTTACCAACATTTAACTGTACATGAAAAAAAAACGCTCTCGCACTGTGAGTTAGCAGCTCTATTTTTATAATTATTTAAACCCATTGTAGAAAACTGCGATAAAATGCTTTGAGTTTGGGTGAATTGAAAAAGATAGAACAATCATTTCTTTGGAATAGACTTTAAGGAAATAAGCACTAAGTTTTCCATGGTTATCGAGAACAAAGTAGATATTTAACAAAGGTAGAGAGAGGGAGTTTTGACACCTCTCTGTGGAATACATAAAGAAACCCTCATATTGATGTAGTGAGAACTGTAAATTTATACTGATTATTTTTTTCGTAAAATTTCCAACCAATTATAACGTTCAATTTAGTTGAGTTATCTTGTATTTCGATTCTTTTTTTCACTTGTCAAAATTTTGGTGGTTTCAACCAATAGCAATACATTATTCTAGCCAATCATTCGGTATTATACTGATAAAACTGCTTCCTCATCGATAATACCTTGTTTACAATTGATACGTCAAAATTTAACTTTGAATTTGTCATTATTGACAACTAAAGGTGCTTCCCCGTTTATTGAAAAATGAACACAAACCGATTCAGTACCATCACCTGAGAGAATATTGAACATTTGATACATTTGAAAAATAAAGCAAAATCCTTTTGAATTGTTGAAAAAAAAAATCTTCCCAAATACAACTCGCTCTTCAAATATTATCACATAATTTTTTATTTTCATCACTCAAAGTTGTTTATTTGAGTCAAAAACATTCAAACAAACCGAATTTAGATAAAATCCCTCGTCCTAACGGACTCGTGATTTTATCAATCGGTTTGTTTTCATATTTTTGCCAAATAAACAAGTTTTCGTGGAAAAGAAAAAATTTTCGATGAAATTTGAATCACTCGTGGTATAACCCTTGATATTACCTGATTATACATAGAGTAGCTCTATCAACCGAGAATTTTACAACACTTTAATTTCCATAGTAACCACATCGACATAAATATAAAAACAATACAGAATAGTATATTACGTAACGAGTGCGGAAAGTGACATTTTTTACATAAGTGGGAGGTGGGAGACACTCCTACGAGTGTGAAAAATCACTTTCACACAAGTAATGTACACCATTTTTCCTACGACCATGCGATAATTGTAGCAAATATTGTTTAATGTAATGGTTTTTAAAAAATAATGTTGACATCGGTGAGTGCGGATATGAAATGAGTGAAATTCACTCTGCAACGAGTTATGTACACTATTTTTCCTACGGCCATAAATATTTAAAAAGTACCTTAGGTTTTTCGCTACTATCAGTATCAACCTCCATTATAATAAAAACCGAGACTAACACTTTTTATTTCTAGTTTATCTCACAATTATAATTCGCTTACACTTTTATGTAATGAATATTTCACTTACACTTCACACAAACTATTTCTATGCTTTGTGTTATAACTTGAGAATTTTGACATAAGCCTACTTTATTATTTTTCACGTTTATAATTAGTATATATTTTTTACGATCGCGCGATAAATTAACGAAATATGATGGTTATATTTATATGAAATGTACCTACCTACAACATATGATTATTTTTAAAGCAAAATATTTCCCAAATAACGCGGAAGACATTTTAATTCTTTATAATTAGATTTTTTTGAATTCCTACAGCTATATACTATAGATATACCCAAAATAAGAACATTTGACATCTATCCGCGTCATGACAATTCGGAGAATGTTGGAGTAGACCGGGATTCGATCTCCGGCCGTACTTAGTTGTTTTTTTTATCACAAAATTTGGCGAATCTTGATAATTTTTGAACATATTTTGTGTTTTGTGCTATATTTGTAGTTATTACGTAGGTAAATTAAAATAAGAAAACCACGTTAATCGAAATCATGCGAACCGTGCGATATGATTGAATTAAATAATTCTGTTTTCAATTTTGGAGGAGATAATAACCCTTTGAACCTTAAATTCAAATTGTGTACATCCGTTCTGAACGTTACTTCACTACAGAAGTACGAGGGTGTCTTGGACACAATATACTATTCCATAATATAAAAAAGCTGCTTGATGTGTTCTCCTATTTTCCATACTTAACCACATAACCTTCATCTTATGTGATATTCTTCGCGGATTTTTAATCCAATAAATCAATCTCAGGCACGAGTTTTATACCCTTTGAATTTTGGTTTCATACAAAGTAGTTATATTGCAACCATATATACTGAGTTGGCGAAGTTCAAATCGTATAAAATCAAAATTTAACATAGTTATTTTGATGTTCACTAAATAATCTGACTAACATGTTTTTCAAATCGTAAATCATCATCTAGAGTAACATCTGAATTCATTGCGTTGCTAATGAACTTTAACCTTAAATTAGATTTGGAGCAGCTTATTAATAATCAATGACGAGAAGCTAAATTAACATTATTTATTTCTTGGTTCATTATGTTACAAGTATTATTCATATGCTGAGGAGGAAAACTGTAGTAAATTTGGGTAGTATCATAAACATGAATTTTACATCAATCTAAAGATTAATTCATATGAATAGTATATATTGACAAAAGTAACAGCCCCAAAATAGATCCTTGTTGCACAGATTATCAAAATAGATACTCAGATTGATCTGAATTTATGTTTACGCATTGCTGGCGGTTTTCAAAGTAAAAGGAGTATTTCCTGAACAGCTATTATCAAGTTGTCAGCTCCATTCTAAATACTTAAATTCTTTAGTGTCCCTAAGGTAAGCTAGAAGTGTTTGTATTACGCACAGCGGGTCTAACCGCGTATATTGAAAGTATACAAGACTAGTACGCATTCATAGTGTTCTTACAGTGTATGGTTTCACAATGTGTAACAAAATAAAAAATTTTTTAGAAAATATACACGATTTCTGCGTAGTTGTCGCGTATACAAAAATATTTATTGTAAAATAAAAGAAACAAAAATATGAAATTCTTAGAAAGACAATTTATAAAAAAAAACTATATTATTTAAAATTATTTTGGTTTTGGGAGACATTGAATGCTAAATCATGCTTTCTTTTTCGAGTTTGTTTTGGTTTAGATATTCCAGATGTAGAATGCCTTCCAGCTTGTACTTTATTTTTTGTTTTGGACCCAATAACTCTTATGGATAATGCTGTTGGTTGAACGCGTATTTTACGAGACAGTTTCCGTTTTAAATTGTTGTATTTAAAGTTTTTCCTGTTGGTCTGTTGTTATAGATTTTAAAGCAGAGGATATTAAGCACATTGCTGTCAAATTGGACAAGCTAGGATGTTGCTTGAAAATGTTTACCAGTTTGTGTAATTCTCCTTTCATTTGTGTGAGACATTCATTGTATTTTTCTACGCATACTGAACTAGTAACGTTTTGAGAAATGTTCGCAACGGTAGTCCGCAACGGTAACTAGAGATTTTTCGCAAAAATGTTAACGTACGTAATTGGAAAATATACGAGATAAAAGCAAAATAACCATGTATAGTTTCTAAAATTAGTTGCGGCGTGTACAATTTGAAAGTATACGCGAGCAGTTCCAACCTGTGCGGACTGTTCTTGTATACTTTCAATATACGCGGTCTATCCAGGAGCAGCAAAGCAATTTGAAGTTTCGCACATTTACCGTGAAAACTCAAAAACCACTGTTAGTTCCACTTCCACAAGCTAACGCAATTTGAAGTTTCGCACATTTACCGTGAAAACTCAAAAACCACTGTTAGTTCCACTTCCACAAGCTAACTTTGATTATCTCAGGTTCTACGGCAGGAAAGAATTGAATGGTCGAGTGCAAGAAGGATGTTAAAAAAGTTCTAAGCATATACCTACTCCAAAAGCTACAGTTTCTTACTGTATAATCCTTATTAACATTTAACCATTTAAGTAGCCAATGAACCTTAATAATTTAGGCATATTTTATGTCGACATTTCAAAATAAAAATATCCCAGATATATCGATCTTTCAGCCGGGCAATAATAAGAATAGCCACGATTAGCTAGAAAATCTGAAGATATTAATATTTCCCAGGATGAAATATGAGAGAGACGTCTTTAAAGGAACACAGGCAAGGAGCAGCACGCGTCCTGTGACAGGTGCCGAAAGGATATAACCGATAGTCGACAACGATAAATTGAAGTGGACACAGGTCTTCCAAAAATTTACACTGCTTGAGATTCCATTTACGGAGAAGTTTCGTTTTAAAGAACATTGAGAGGATATTATGTATAAGTATGTCTATATATTTGCTCAATATACATTAAATATTGTTTTTATATACCGTTAATGGCTGAATATTATTATGATAAAATCTCGAGCTAGAAGTGGGACACTGCACACTCTAAAGTAGGGTGTTAAGATTAACAAAAATATCTTGTTTTATCAATGTTAATAGTTAGTGATGGACATAATCATAATGGGGAATCAATTATTCTTAATATTTTTAAAGGTCTTGAAATTTCAACTTTTGGATGATTTAAATAATATATGCTGTGACGTGAATACACTAAAAGAGAAGATATAAGGACCACAATTCTGATTTGATGAAGTGTGAAAATTTTTGAAAAGTGGCGATAGATTTAATATATCAGAAAAGTGGGCTCTAAAGCATCTAGTTAAGGGTCATCTACCAAATTCAACCTTGCACAATTATGCTTTGTATATTTTTTTGTTTCCCTACGTCCTCACGTTTAAGTTCACATAACGAAAATTTTATTAGAAATATGAAAGCTCCGCAACATGTAGGTAGCCAAGCAGTCCAAGCGGATTTTGGTTCACGTACTACTCTATAAGCTTCGTCAGTACTGAACTGGGAGACCGCCGAGACCGGCGAGCGTTGTATCAACAATGGAACGGCACGCGACTACCGAAGCAGAGAGACAATGTCTGCAGTTATAGAAGGATAGAAAAGCGAGAGATGGATTTTTATCCGATATTTTAGTGGTAGCAACCGAATTTCAATAAGGAATTGTACGGTCATAAGTGATTTGAGGATTTTGAGATTTTTATATAGTATTCATAAAGCTTCAAATTAGACTTCTTATCGATTAGTTTTTCCATTTAATCCATATTTAATTCTGTACAAGGGCTCAAACTTTGCTTAATATGTGTAATTACCTTATGATTCGTATTTTTTTCAACAAAATTTGGTTAGCATTTCAAAGTTTTTATTCGATGAGAACTCTAAGTTCAACATTAATCTACATGATATATGTTTTCCTTAATTTTCAATACATCTATTACCTCCAAATTCTTTGCCAAAAATACTTCGATATTTTGTCAAATCGCTGCCGATAGATTCCCCTTAAGTTTTTTCTTACATTAAAATGATACTATCAATACCCTGTGTTTGTATATTAAGTAATTGAGAAATATCTTTAAATCCAAAAGAAAGTCTTATGGTTTAATTATGTTGAGAATACATATGAAATAATTATATTTTAGATCAATGAGAGTGTCTTATGGAGATAAATCCTTTGAAGACAAACGAGAAAATAACATTTTCACAGTTCGAGGGAAAGTATGTCCATAAAATAATGTTAGAAAGACAAACTACTCTGTGGAGTTATTGATACAAAACAAGATTTATATGATGTTGACATTATTCCAAATTAAAAAATTGTGGAGAAAAACTATTTAAATATCAACTCAATTTTCTTATGATATTGAAACATGAAGTTCGATTAAACTGTAAACAAAACCAAAACACTTTGACAGTTCTTTAATCTTCAAATTCGAATAGCCTTTTTGTAACTGGATATTGATTAATAAAACATGTAAATCAGAAAGTGGCTAACTTCATTTTTAGTGATATGACGTATCTGTAGTGAAAGCTGCAAACATTTAGGAATTATTAATTTCCAGTTTCTCCTAAAACACGGTTTGAAAAAATTTTCAATCCATTCTTGCCAAGTTGTTGCAACATACTTTAATAAAATTCCAAAAGTCGGATATCGGCTTAACGCACCATTCTACTATCGACTCTTTTCACACGTCTTGTCGACAATTCCTTCATGAAAACTTCAATATTAAAACGGATAGTAATAGGTCGAGAATAAAAGAAGAGTTTTATACACAGAGTTCTATAGAGTATAGAGTCCTATTAGGTCCTGGCTGATTTTTTCTACTGATTTACTATTTTTTCAAATAAAAATATGGAATAAAGAATAATAGATTATGGAAGGTAATTGCAGTTATTCAGGAAAAACAAAAAATATGAGATGAAAATGAATAGGGTTCTCATGAGAGTGAGATAAATTGAGACAAGACGATTTTTAAAAACATTCTATAGGTGATACTATACACAATAAAAGTACCTCTAGAAGAGGACCAGCTTTGGAAAAATAAAAAATTGGAAATTTTTGTATTATCTGCACTCTTTAAGAAGCTATTTCTTGTTCGTCGACAACGGACACAAAACCACACACACTCTTCAGATGTTTTATTACCCCGATATGTTTCCAGTAATCCTTATAACGGATAACACTTTCTCCTTCACTCACACGTCGCAAGGCTGGATCCGTGTGCCATATTTCATTTTCGGAATTGAATATATGATCGTGTATATTAGTTTTGTTTACAACCGTAGCAAAATTTCGCATTGCCTTTTATGTTTTCTCATTTCTAACTGAATGTCCTCTTTTTTCTTATAACGAACGACAGACTTTTATTACTCTTCAAGGTCCTGATCCGAAATTATATTTACAGCCCCTGGACTCCGATCCACCCTTCTTTAATCTGGGTATTTTTATTTTTTTCGGATCGCACCTGAATGATGATCACATTTTTCGCTATGAAATGCATGAAAAGAGATTTATGTTATGGAATAATTTAATTTTAACCGATAGATTTTCTTTAAATTTGGAGAAAACTTTCAACAAACCACAGCGTTCTAAATATTTTCATTTCCAGCGCTTTGGTATCGTTCCAACTGCCGTTATCAAGCATTGTTGTATTTTTAAATGTTTTCCTATCTGAAACTGACGTAAGATAATTTACCTAATTCAATAGATGAAGTTCTCCTAACATCACAATTTATGGTTCATGCTATATTGTTGTACTGCTTCATTTCAATCGAGTACCTATACTCCGTAAAATACAAGGTGAATCACGACCAACGGTAGGTATGGAGATTTATTGCGAAACGGTAAAAGTCTCAAAATGTATGTCACTTTAGTACCCAATTTGTACATTTATATAGGCTACATTTTGAAATTATTTTGGAATATACAGGATGTTCCAATAAATTGTGGCGTATCAAAGTTATATTTTTCCCTATGGGACACCCGATATTTTATTGCATTTTCTGATCGCCTCTAATAAATAAATTATTCCTTTATGATGGTTTCCTATACCTAAATACAAAGGGTTTCGAGTTATGCTGAATGTTTAAACAAGCCATTCGCTGTATTTGATATAATTTTTGGATGGCTGTTGCTTGTAGAACCTTCGATCCCCATGCAATTGCTCCATGGGTCATATTATTCCAGTGTAGATCCAGGTGACCACACGGGGTGACAGACCCCATGTGCGTCCCACTGTCCTCCGACACTGCTCATAAGCCACATACGCTCTTTCTGCTCTGTTGTGTAGATGAGAGTTCCATGATAGTTTCCTGTCGAGGGTAATACCAGAGGGTATTTCACCTCTTCCGAAAAGTTTAGTTTGCTTTTGAAGATTTCGAGAGGTTTTAAACCCGATAAACTTCTTTTCCTGGTGAAAAAGACCATCTCAGTCTTTCTGAGATTGATCGACAGTGAGTGTTCCTTACACTATGTTCCAATTAATTTAAGTCCATCCTGCGCTCTATCGCACAGTGTGTTCACAATTTTGCCAGTCTGCAAGATAACTATGTCATATGTGTATGCAATTGTGTAGAATCCATTGTTGTTGAGGTGATTTATCAGGGTGTCTAGAACTATGTTCCACAGAAGGGGTGATAAGACTTCTCCTTTTGGACATCCCCTCATGACCAGTCCTCTTACTGTGATGTCTTCTACATTGATACTTATTGCTCTACTAGAGAGCATCTTGAGTATCCATTCTCCTACTACCAGAGGAGTTGAGTTGCTGGGTAATTGTTGGAAAGGTTGTTTCATCAAACGCTCCCTCGATATCTATGAATATACCCAGGGTGGATTCTTTGTTGTCCAATGATATTTCGATTCTGCCAACCATTTGGTGAAGAGCTGAATCAGTGGACCATCCCGGAGTATATGCATGCTGATTTGGATGAAGTGGGTTGTGAACTAGCACTTCATCTTTTATATACCGCTCGCATAACCTCTCCATTGTTTTTAAAAAGAACGATGTGAGACTAATTGGTCGGAATGCTTTTGGTAAGGTGTAGTTCATCCTACCTGGTTTGGGTATAAATACCACTCGTACTTCTCTCCACTTACTGGGAATATACCTCAAAGCTAAAGAGGCTCTGAAAATTCCAACCAGGTGCGGCATAAGATAATCCATTCCCCATTGAAGTAGGGCTGGTCTTATTCCGTCAGGTCCTGGTGACTTGAAGGGGGAAAAGCCCGATATGGCCCACCTTATCTTGTCCTCATCAATTACTGCACTAGCAGATTGCCAGTCGTATTGTGAATGTTGTTGATACCTCCATCCAGTTTAACGTTCCAGGAAAGACAGAGCCTAGGAAGTGAGTTTCCATAAGAATCTCAGCGCTATTTTGGAGGTTGGCGGCCTAGTCGCCATTTTCCCTTGTCAGGATGCCGATACTCTTATGGTGGTCATTTGAGAGTGCCTTCTGTAGCATAAAAATTTGTGGGAAGTCTTCGACTTCCCCACAATAGGCTCTCCAGGCTTCTCTTTGCTTTTGTCTGCAGACTTTTTTGAATTCTTTGAGGTTGGCCTTATATATTCCCCAGTCCTCTTTGAGTTTTGTTCGTTTTGCCTTGTTGAAGGTCGTTCTCGCTGTCTTTCTGAGGTGTTCCAGTTCAGGGCACCACCAGGTATTGGTCGTGCTAACTGTCTGAACCATCCTCATCGGACAGGATCCTTATAGGCAATGTCTATTTTGTTTTGGATAGATACTGTGTACCTTTCCAGCTCCTCATTATTGCTAGGAGTCAGGACCTCTGTTTCCCGCAGAGCACCTTTTAAGAGTCGATTTTAGAGAGCTACATCCGTCTTTTTCGGGTCACGGGATTTTACAGTGGTCCTGAGATCCTGGCTTACCGTATAGGTCAGCCAGCGGTGGTCTGTCATAGAAATATAATCCGACACTTGCCAGTCCTGAATTTTGTTTGATATTTAGGCTGTCGCCAGCGTAATATCTGTTAATGTTTGGCTACTAGCGTTAATAAATGTCGGCTCCGTGCCTCTGTTTAAGATTGTTAGATCTTTCTTAATTATATATTCATAAAGTTGATATCCTTGCTGCCCCTGTTCAAATGGCGAGAGTTTGAGTCGCAGCCCAATATCAACTCCACTCTCTGGTTGAGGCAGTGATCCACTAGTACCTCCATCTCTTTAGTCGGTGGTAGGGTGGCTGCATCTGAAGGTGAGTACACCGATGCGAGTACCAACGCCGTATATTTGCCTCCTCCATCTGGACATTCCACCTCAACCGCAGTAAGGTCTGAGTTGCAGAATTGTGCCATCGGAGAGGCTCTGTATTTCCTTGGGACGTAAACAGCTGTCCTAGGCTGCTGATTGCTTGGTAGGATAAAAATTTGATCCATTAGGCTACGGAAACCAGTAATTTTGGTCTTTATTATCCAGGGCTCCTGGATCAAAGCTATTGCATCCTCCAATACATCAAGGTGGCGACATAGTGTTGCAGTTGCCGCGCGCCTTTTTGTGTTGGAGGTTGCATTGTATGACTCAGGCATTCATTTAATCTAAACGGGTTGTAGTCGCCTATCAGAATCTTTGATTTTCTAAGCACTTCTAGATCTTTCCAATAGTAAGATTCTCCCCTTTTTTCGGTTTTGCCTATTTATTTCAATATTACATTGAAGCTGATATCGCAAAAGGATTCCGGACCACAAGATCTCAGTGCTTTAATTGCTGCTTGACTATTCGACAATTATAATAATCCTTTGCCTTCTTCATCTTTGTCAATATTGAACTGGAAACACTTCCTTATATCGTGAGTTCCCGCCTGAAAGATATTTATGGTTTTTCCCAAGCTTTCAGTGTTTTGGTACCTGGCCCGTACACTCATCCTATATTTCAGTTCCTTTTATTGCTTTTGAGCAATCTGCGTACCATTGAATGGCATTCTTTCTAAGTCTGGTGATGGTATTTGGATCCCATTTCTTCTTGTTGCTCAGTTCCGTGACAAATTTTTTCAATTGTTTCACTTTTTATCATACTATCTTGTGACATGTCCCAGGTTTTCTAACTTCTGAGATGTAAGGTGGTGGTTTTTTCAATAATTCCCTCTCTACCTAGTCCGATGCTACTCATGTGTTTGTTATCTAGAATGCCCCGTCAGGAGTCCAGCCAGGATGCTGATTGTTATTGCTCCGGCTCAGTGGATACTCCTTGAATTTAGAGATCTCATTATTATTACTTAGATCGCTTAAAATCCAACTATAATAGCAAATTGCCTTTCCCGTGCGCTCCCACCATTTTTTCAAATGTTAAACAACGAGTGTTCCTTCCCAACTAGCAAAATGGAATTCTAAGAGGACTGAATTGTTGTATAACAGTCGAATAGCGTTGTTTCAAGGACTTTTTATTTTTAGTGAGCATTTTGTTGCGATAATTTTGTTATTTAAGAAAATTGTTGTATTAAATGATTCTATCGTGACTTTTACAATATATGCTATAACGCATTATATGATCATTTCTTTTAAAATGATATAATACCTTATAAGCAAGTTTATACAATATCAAAAATATCATTTTATAAGACTTTTATACCTATTTTATGAGAGTTCTATAATATAATATATAACTAATAGATACAACATTATAAAATAGTTACCTAAGCTTGTCTTATTGAAGTTGTATAATGTTGTATAATAAATATTGTATAGCATTCAATTGCATTGCATTATAAAACACTTTTTAGTTGTATAGTGCCTAAATATTCTTCGTTATAAAACAGTATAGTATCGTATCGTATACCGTTCCAATTTGACAATGAAATATTGTTTAAGGCATTTCTTTGGGATCAAATTGTTGTTTTATAAATCGCCATGTTTAAATAAACAATTCTTGTACCGCTATCGCCGCCATTATGAGCAATTGAGTTGGAAACATGAAACTATATTGAAAAATGTGACTTTATCATTATATAGAGAATTAAATGGTCAAAGAATATCCATATGAAGTGATAGACTATTGAAATCATAAAATAAAAGTATTTTTTGCGCGATCGATCTTTTTAATTTATTTACAGCATCGGTTGTCAGGTCGGTAGGTTGTGTTTACTGGTTTCTAAGTCTAACACGTCGGTAAGTGATTTACTTACCGTTCAGACGGCGGTAAGTAAATTACTTACCGACGTCTTAGCCCTACATACATTTAAGTGGTCCTTAATTATATATTACTTCATTCATTACACATAAGGAACAAAAAAATAAGAAGATTGATATTTTTTAATGAACAGAATCGAACAGAACAATATAAAAAGTAATAAATAGCATGAAAACAATTTCACCAAAATGCAAATTATATTTTAAACTGATCGAGAAGTATAAATGTCACTTTTGACATTTTGTTCATTTCGAAGAAATTTAAATTATTTTATCCGAAATTCGAATATTTCAATACGATCGCGCAAAAAATGGTATAAGCATTTCGAACGTTAAGGGTAATACCGGTCTCCAGCAACATTGCTGTCGACCGGTAAACAACCCTTACCGTTCTTGATACTTAATATACTATTAGGATATTCTATTTTATTATTTTTTTTTAAGTATCTACTTGAAACTTAACCAGAATTGAAGCGCTTCATTTTCTTGCCAAATATATACCTATAGGTAATTTATCAGTAAAATTTGCGGCGCATTAAAATGTAAGCTAGTAAACCATCCAAATGAAATTAATATTTTACTATCGAAGTCCGCCCATGCAGACCAAGTCGTTTTTATAAGTCTCCATTTCTACAAATGAAATGTAGGATGCCCGTTCAAATTGAAATATAGTTTGGTTCTGATATTCTCCACTAAAAAATGAATTGCTTTTATAAACTGCTATAGGACGAAATGTTTCCATTGTGCTCGAAATAACAGCATTATAAAAAAATAGATTGCTTCATACAACCATTTTGTAAGACCTTCATAGTGCCGCTTCAATCCCATTTTATAGATGTGACTACATGACACACTGTTAAATCATTTTATAATAGCTGTATAAACGATTATAAAACAGGCGATTAAGAGTTGTATAAATGTGTATTAAACAGTCATATAAGAGTTGTATAAACTTTCAATACAATTGTTATACAACCAAACAGTTGTATAAAAATGGGCCCTTTTTAGTTGTATAAGGATCATTTAATTGTTTTGTAGACCGTTTTGTAAGAATTTCAATATCCTATAAGATATATCTTGTAGCTGTTTATACAACCCTTATAGAATTTAAATTGCTCCTTGGGTTTGCGCTTACTCATTTCTAGTTAACCTATTCGATGAACTAATTCGCCTGGAAAGTAAGGATTTGCATTATTCTGACTGCCCCCACCATATTTAAAAAAATCCATCAATCTGTTTTTATTTACTTTCTACTAGAGTAATCTAATTTTTTCTGTTTTCAATCTCCAGTGAGTATTTATTACACTCTATTACAATTTGGTTTGTTTTTTAATAGGAATTAAGCCAAATATTTTGAATTCAATAACGATTTTTAATAAAAAAAATGTTGGTCTTTCCATGTGCTTTCGATTTCTAACACAATACCTACCAATAATTAAAATTTGAACCAACTCTCTTATGGAGATGGAGATGTAGACCACATCTTTGCAATATGAACAGGTGAGTTAGTATCTAATCCTGAAATTGTTGAATAAGCTTTCAACTTTGTCGCTTTGTAGCCTCTGGATGAACCTTTTTCTCAGTTTTGAAGCTTTTTTACGCTCTATCAATGTATTGGAAAACTTTGTGGAATGATTGCTTTGTACAACTAATGTCGTTTCAGATAATCATTCCCACGATTGTAGAATTGCATATTTCTGAAAAATGACCTCTGACATTACAGCGGAAGCTGCCAACAAAACAAATAGCATATTTACTTAATGCGCTATGTTGTACAGGGTGAGCATAGATGTGTTACAGCTAATGATAAAAAAAAAATGATATTTTTTGTTTTCCTCTTATAACTCTGAGAATACCATGTGATATCTGACCCTTTTAAAACTATTCTAATTAGCTGAAATAGAGTAGTAAGACTCTCGGATTTAGCAACGATTTTTTCATTTAAAACGCCCTATTACTATAAAATATTTTAAAAGAAAACATTTTTTGGATCATGCACTTTTGAAAGATGAAGTCTCAATTGAAAGTACTGAAATCATCTATTTCTCGAGCTATATGTCGCGACAGACATTGAATTACACTTCTTCTAAGTTAAGCCGGGTCGGGATATCTGAACGATATATCCAAGCTTTCTGGTTTGTAACTAGAAGTGACAAATACGCCGGATCCGATCTGCAAGTTATATTGTCACTTCTAATTACGAACCAAAATGGTTGGTTATATCGGTCAGATATCCCAACACCCTTTAACTTAGAAGTGTAATCCATTGTCTGTAGGGGTATATAGCCCAAAAAGTAGTGGAATAATTTTCAAATTTGTAAAGCGTAAGTAATATAAAAATATTATCTTGTTATCTATTGACAAAATATCTACTGAAAAATATGGGGAGCCACTTTTTATAATAATTGTTTTATCTCACTACTCGATTTAAAAAACTTCAGCATTTTTCTTCCTAATTCTAACAAACGTCCATTTCAATCGGTAAAGAAAAATCATAAGAAAATATTAATAACGTAAACAGGGAAACAAAATAAATTTACGATTCTCAAATGGGAGAAGAAGAGCGGTGAGCGTCCCATTCAGCGGAAAGAAAGGAAATAGCGTTGGAATATGATTCCCGAGGGAAGACAAAGGACAGCAAACTTAATTGCTTGCCTTTGCTGAGAGGGTGCAACTCCTGGACAGATCTTGCATATATGATGACGTAGACAAAGGAATTGTAATATCTTACGTAGGTACACAAAATTTCGTTGTTTTTTTAAACTTGTTGGTGTCGCATAATGCGACTCGCATTTGAATAAAAAATGTCATGGAAAATTTTGTGAACATAAAAATAAAAAGCGCTTATGTTTGGAGTAGTTTATATTTTAGTAGCACAATGTCATCCTTCATTGCTGCTATTTTTATAGGTTTTTTAAAAAGAGTAAAGAGCCTAAATTTTTAATAACAGTTAGATCTGTCTGAAGTACGGGATATTACCGATAGAGTGGAAAAATTAGAAAGACGCGAATAGAGTTCCTTGTCCATTCACTATTAATTATTTTTCATATAGGAGTTGAATCAAGATATTTTTTATTTTTTACGTTTTGCTGTCTTGATCAAGAATTGTAATATTTGAAGTTTTTCTAACTGATATTGTAATTACCTAATACGAGAACTAGACGCAATATTATTATAAAGCTTAGACTTCATACAACTATTATGGAATATTCTTGAGGTCTATTCACATATCTTCGATAAAAATTGTAAATAAAGGAATATGTTGTGTGATGATTCGAGAATTGCACCCCTAAACTAATTAAATACTACTATAACATTATACAGGTTGTTCCATATCGGGCTTACTTTATTAGAAAAAATTACAAGTGAATATAGAGGGCGCCACAAGTGGCACCAAATTTTGAGGTTAGGTCAAAATTTTCACTAAAGTAGCTACTGATACCTAAAAACACCATAAGCTGTTCCCCCTTCACGTGGACGTCTTAAAAACATTTTTTTAACATTTTTTTTCGAGCCTTACATATTTTTGACTGAACTTGTATATTTTTCCAGATTGACCCTCCTTTTTTATGTCATCTATAGACTTGTACGATTCTTACGAATCGAATGGTTTTTGTTTCACTTTTTTTGTATATATAGCTCTTATAATAAAAAATCTTGTACCGCATGGTTGATAGAACTTGTTGGGGAGGGGCGCGGTAGTGGGTGCGTATTTTTTTGACAGCCGTAAAACTTTTATGAGATCCATTTCGGGGTCTCAATTTTTTCTGTCCAATGGTTTCGGAGGAAGCTATATAGTCTAAGGTTGTAGAGGAGAGTTGCCTTGATCGTACCAATTCTCGTCTTTCAATTTATGTAGCTCACATACTGATAGTTGTTATGCCCAAAATTATTGTATAGTTAAATCCATTCTTTCATCACCTTATAAATTTTTTTAAATGTGATACAAGTTCATTTAGTACCTGAAAACAATAAATTACTAATGCCCTGCAAGTGGTACAATGAAAGAATCTAGTTGCCTTCATCGTACCAGGGGGCTCCTTGATCGTACCCTACACAATTCATTTGTGGTTAATATCGTATGAACTAAGCTACAAATAATAGACTTATAAACATTCTCTTCATTAAATCCCTTAACCCATGCAAGAGACGTTGCAGTGGGTGCTTGCAAACTGAGTTCTGGATGGTGAGCCTTGAATGCTTAATACCATTTTCCTTCGCTAATTGGGTTTGCTTATTAAAATTATGGGGTTTATGGTTTTGTTCAGCTATCTGGAATGCTTATTTCCTCACATCAGTTATTGTCAATCCAAACATTAGGCTTTCAAGACGTAAGATGTGGTCAAGCAATACTTTTTATACATCTTCCGGTAATGTGGTTTGCTTCCCGATGATCTTGACTTCTCTATTAGCAGAAATAAGGAGACAAATATGGCGGTTGAAAGTAGGTTTAGGAATATTATATGTGCGGCAGCAATCGTTCAACCCCATATCTCCGTTCCGAAAAGAAATAAGAGCACGATGCATATCATCTTCGGTCCACGCTCCATATTTCCTTTTTTACATCTAGAACACACACATAGATGTGTATCAGACATTAAGTATCGTTTAATAGTAACCGGTACGATCAAGGGAACCTTAAAATGGCGGTACGATGAAGGAACCTTAAAGTGCTACGACTAAGGCAACTCGTCGTCGTAGCGGGAAATATATAATAGAAATCCTAACCCGCAAACAAAACTACGGCGAAAACTGGATGTTTTTTCATTGCTAAGTTAAGTGTAATAAATAAGTATATGTACTAAAGTGAGTTACTCTTATCGTAAAAGGATCTGTGAGCTTACGAAAGATGGTGAAATATTACATGGAACCAGCCACAAATACCTACATAAACTAATATAAAACATAAACCACTACAAACAAACACGTGCAACTTTTGCTACTGACTCTCCACAATAGCAAGTATTTATTGTCGCCGCTTGAGTGCTCTAGCATAACTGTTAGTGGGAAAATAGGAGCTGGTACGATGAAGGATACGGTACGATCATGGCAAATCTCCTCTACTTTGTTCACGAAGGGTTGAAGGAAAAACATTTAGACGGAGTACCTACTCTAATCAATGTATGTCTCTTTATCATCTCCCAGCTTTTTGGTACGTATCAATATCAAAGAATCTAAATTTATGTAGGGGCGTTGAATTTTTTGTAAAATGCATACGAATCGAAATTGTGTATTTTCGAGTCAAGCAAGAAAGTAGATATTTTCCTTTCAATTCGCGAAATTGTTCCCTAGAATCCACAACCGAAACAATATCAATTTACGTACAAAGGCCCAATCAAAACGAGAAGAAAAAAGGTGGTGTAATATAATACAATAGGATCATAGGTGTGAGCGCGTACGTTTATTTCACTTTATATTGTGAGATGGAAAATTTAATATAACTTGATGCTACCACATACGTGGTTGGATGAAAAATATGAATTTCATAATGCCTCGCTGTTGGATCTTTCTTAAATACCCTGCTACGTATATGCAAAATGCGGATTTACGTTTAACTTTTGTAAGGATTATTATATTTTATATAATGTTGCTTAAAACGTTTAAGATATGTGGGTAGCATCATTCAAACAAATTCACTGATGCTCTTATTAGGTAAAAAAATGTAAAAACATATAGACCAAAAGCCTGTTAAATGAATAACAATGTTCCCACTAATAACAATAAACAGAAGGCCACTTTGTTGAACAGCTTCTTTTTAAACATTGGCGTTGAAATGACAAATAAAATCCCTAATGCTACCGTACCCTACCGGTCAGTTTTATGAAAAAAGATGAAGTAGTTCCAAATATTTTCTTAAAACCAGTTACAAGAAATGTAATAATTTTACTTAGGTTTATCCATATCTATTAAAAAATAACTCTTCCCCTGGCCCAGATTCATTACAATCAAAAACTATTAAATCAATTCATTAGTATGCTGCTGAACCTTTGTCACACAATTATTAATCTTTTTCTTAAACGAAAAGAAAAACATTAATTCCAATTCTCGAAGTGCTAGTGACTATTGACCCAACTAACAATTTAAGTTATAAACACTCTCTATAAGTCTCAGGAACTATAACCTATCCTTGGTAGGTAATAATTTCGTGTTTTTCACGAAAATATTACCTTTATCGGAAGAACATAGGTACAATGAAGTGAATTCATGAAGTCAATAATACGAAAGATTCACTCAGAGTATTTATTACCTATAACGTAACAGTATCCAACAATTAAGACAATCACTTGCATGTAATTGAATTTTTATTTTGTTGTAAGTATGTATGAAGATCAATATTGATGTCCACAGATCAGTAAACAATCATTGTAGACATCAATTTATAGTATAACCTTTAATTCCATAATATTAGTTATTATAATAGTTGTTTACAGTTACAGTAGATTTATTAAACACAAATCATAAATCGCTTCTTTCGCTTGTTGAAGCATAAGAAACAACAATTACATTATTAGGGGTGCTTGGAAAACTTTCATCTCCTCCATCTCTATTACTGTATTACCAATGAAAAAAGCACATTAAAGAACTAACGTTTAATCATTATTAATATATTGTTGATAATCAAAAGTCCATTTTTCAATTATAATCAATCATATATATGCATAATGAGCTCACAACCCAGAAGTCCTAGGTTCGAGACCTGGATTGGTCATGAAGTTTTTAAATTTTTCTAGTTTTCTATTTATTGTTTTCTGATATTTTAATAATACATATAGTTACACCGCTACACTTTGATCTGTGTCAGTTGGCCGGAAAGCGATAAATCTCAATAATTTTCCCTTCCCCTTTCTCAAAAAAATAACGAGAGAAAACTAGACGCAACATAATATATTGTAAAGAACAGAACAAACACACAATACGAAAAATTTATACAATTTCCTCCATATTTCCTTCCACATGTGATGTCATCGAAAATTGAAATGATCTAATTGCGACTTATAAGTTTTGTCCCCGAATTTACCTAAAAATGACGTCGATATCCAGTTGAATCTGTGACGTCATTTTTACGTGTCGTAATGACGTCAAATTTCAATCGAATTTGTGACGTCTTATTATTGTAATCATCAAATTTTGGCGTAGAAATGGGAAGGTTTAGTGACATTTTATATTTTGGTTACAAAATAGACCTGGATATGCCTTCGAAATATGGTTGAATGGGGACTTGGCTCATTTTGGTGACAAAACCCACCTACATATGATGTCGAAATTGAGTCACCCGGCGACGTAGATCAAAAAACACCGAAAATCACCAATAATGACGTGATTTTAACGTGATTTCACGTCACCTTCCCGGCTGGGTACTTACATAGGTACACATACACTCGAAAACAAATCAGAGTCTCAGCTCAGTTGCAATTAGTGTCTTGCTATTGCAACAGGTATCTAGGATGGGTTTTACTGAAACAAGTCAATAATTCTTAGTAATTATCGTTATTATTTGAAGTATTAGAATGATCAAAACAGTAGCATTAATTCAATCAAAAAAGTGCCTGGTTTATTTACTTTGGAAATGGATTTAAGTTCAACCGTTTTATTCAATCACTTAATGTATAGCTGTAATTATGCTGTTCTTCAGAGGTTAATTATCATAGACATTATTACAATCATTGAAATCCTTACATTTATCATAAAAACATTACCTATATTGATTTCCGGGAACAATAATCAATACCTAACTATGCGCTGATGTGATCAATACAATAACCTTATTAATAGTTACGATGCGCTACCAAAATAATTATAGTAATGCTTAGTTTGATCAAATATATCAAATTTGTGAAGAATCGATCTATTCCGGTCAATAGGTACAGGCTGGTGATTCATATAAGGTTCGATATTTCTTTCTGTGTACCCACGATACGCCACTGCATGTTTCCTTTTTTTGTGAACCTCATTTCGCTTACTTAGCTAAGTATCTACTCAGCCACTATTCAAATCCTATTTTTGGAGTTTTAGTTCCTTACGTCAGGTTATGTTTGAGCGACCGGGGGTCGCGACGCAAAAGATCTGACCGTTACGTTACGTTATGTTGCGTTGCTTCGTTATGTGCCTTGCTTCCGTGCGTGTGCTCTCTCCTGAGTCTCTCTCTCGTTTACGAAGCAGCGATTCATATGCTTCGGCCGGGAATCGAACCCGGGCCGCCCGCGTGGAAGGCGAGCATTCTACCACTGAACCACCTATGCTATATTAAAATTCTATGTAAAGCTGGTATTCGCAGTGCTGGTGATCTACTTGAATTTGTTCGGATAAATTTTTACTATTATTTCCATAATTTTTTTTGCGCGATTGATCTTTTTTGTTTATTTACAGCATCGGTTGTCAGGACGGTAGGTTGTATTTACTGGTTTCTAAGTTTAACACGTCGGTAAGTGATTTACTTACCGTTCATACGTCGAAAATTAATAAATAGCATAAAAACAATTTCACCAAAATACAAAATATATTTTAAACTGATCGAGATTTATAAATGTCACTTTTGACATTCCGTTCATTTCGAAGAAATTTAAATTATTTCATTCGGGATTTATTTCAATACGATCGCGCAAAAAATGGTAGGTATAAGCATCTCGAACGTTAAGGGTAATTACAACGTTTGCATGTAGATTCCTCTCGTAAAATTGGAAAAATGATATGAGGATTAAGGGTCTAGCACATTTACTTTTCGAAATAAAGGGTGTTCAAATTTTAAAAACTTGAATGTTTTGATTCGATAATTTTAAAATGGATGGATGAATTGATTTGACATTTGGCAGGTTGTTTGAAAAGGGCATATTTTGATAGAAATAGTAGTTTGTGCAACTAGTGTGGATATTATGGCCATTTCGCACGAGGACGAAGTTTGAGCACGACGCCGTGGGCGGAGTGCTCAATCGTTCAAGTGCGATATGGACAATCCACACGAGTCGAACAGCATATTTTTTCTACGACCCACTTAAGAAAAAGTCTAGAAAATAAAAATTCCTATAAACTGTAATATAACTTCAAATTGAAAATTTAACAATTTAATTTTATGTTTCCACTAATTTTTTTGTGGTAAACGTACAGTTCTTGAATGTCCAATTTGTATAATGCTACGGTTTCCCTTTTTAATTATACGATGCTGTTATAAGTAGATGTTGCCAGTCGGACTCCCTCATGAAGGGTACCGTACCATTATCTATAATAATGAATATTCTGCTAAATATTTCAAACGTCTACCTATTGTCGTTATTAATATCAAGCAGAATAATTATTTAAAAATAAAATTAACAATAAAAAAAAACTTCTTCACGGGGAGTCGAACCCGGGTCTACCGCGTGAGAGTTTGGATTGCTTACTACTCGACCACCGAGGAATATGCAAATTGTCCATCTATAACGTCAGATGTATTACATAATTTTTAATTAAAAGGAACTAAAGCTCCTACCGTGTGTCCCGCGACACGCTCTACCTTTTTTAAATGGACAATGGATCAAAAAGTCTTGAAGTTCAGTGAAAATGTATCAGCCTATGGGCAACAAGTCTAAATTCACTCTTGTCCTTAGTT